>MJUU01036645.1:11381-25444 GCA_002080025.1 Modiolus philippinarum | reverse complement strand
AAAATGGTCAAAGTCCCATAACTCCTATAAAAATTGAAGAATTGAAATAGCGGTGCGATATGATCTAGTACATATAGTGAATAACAATCCTACAAAATTTGAACAAAATCCAATAAATGGTTTCCGAGGACTTGCGTCCACAAGATCTCCAGTTGTATAGTATTGCTAAAAATGGTCAAAGTCCCATAACTCCTATAAAAATTGACGAATCAAAATGGCGGTGCGATATGATCTAGTACATATAGTGACTAACAATCCTACAAAATTTGAACAAAATCCAATACACGGTTTCCGAGGAGTTGCGTCCACAAGAAAGTGTGACGGACAGACGGACGGACGGACGGACGGACGGACGGACGGACACACGGACGCAGACCATTACTATGTCCCACCGTCGCGGTGCGGCGGGGGACAAAAACTGCATCAAAATCGGACTAAAAATGAAAAAAATAATTTTTTGGGATTTCCCTTGTTAGGGCCTCATTTATCTCATGAACGGTACATACGATGTGAAATCTATTTACATACTACTGATTCGAAATTTAATAAGCAGCACACTGAAGGAAACCCCATAAAAATCTGATTAATAATAAATATTCTAAAACCTATTATATGAGAACACCCAATTTGGCCCTTTTTGGCCCTTTTTTTTAAAACGGGAGGGGCTACAATACCAAAAAGATATCCCAGCCTTCCCTTTGTGCCAAGGAACATTGTGTTAAAATTCCATAAAGATTGGTCAACCAGAACTTAAGTTATCGCATGGAAACGAAGTGTCTACAGACGGGCCGCTGATGCGGCCGCCAGTATCATACCATTATACGACCTCAAAAATTTTTTTGCGGTCGTATAAAAATCTAGCCACCCTCAGAGGGCATGGGCGGAAACAAACTTTAGGAGTATTATTAAATATATAATTATGCATCGTATAAATCATATGAAATTGATTTCTGCATATGGCCTTTTTCATGATCCACTTTTTTTCAAGTTTTAAAGTAGGGAGAAAATGGACTTTTCTTTGTATTTTTAGCTCGCGAGTGATTTGTACTCACTGTGAAATAAATATATGGGGCAATCAAAGGGGAATGTTATGATAATCATTATATTGTTGCAATATTTAGCACATTTTGTATATGAATATATATCATGTTGTTTTTAATTATGTTCCTGAGGGCCTCAGGGAAGATTAGTTATACTAACTGTGTTACCCTCATTAAATAAAGATTTTATTATTATTATATTATTATTATTACTTTTTAGTATTTTCACTTCATTAAATTTCAAGATTTTCGGAAACGTTTTTTTGAGGTGTAATATAAGGGTGGTTACTATTTGGTATTCTTTTAGAGAGATTTGATGTCAGTTTCATATTTATACAAAGTTGATTCCCGAAAGAAACCTCAGAAAGAATGCAAGGGAGATAAAAATTTGATCGTGTTTGAAATTTTATTCTGGAAAAACGCTACAAAGGGTGGATATAAAAATTTGCACATGGATTAACAGGGATATTGGCAATCTGTATACAAATTTTAGTCAAAATCTAAAGATGGCCTTTTTGGGGATCCACTTTGAAAGACAGACACTAACTTGATCTTTTATGCTGATTTGTGCATCGTATATGCATCTATGTGTTCACCTGCGCCAATCTACGTTGTTTTCATATAAATTCAAAATAAAGGAATAAAAAATATAAGTATTTTTTTTTACATTTTATAATTATGCATCTATGGTAAACAATCCAAAAAGTAACATTTCTACCTCATTTAAACGAGAGCTCAATTTCTATTGTCCTATTTCCACCACTTTCCCACCTGATATATGCTTTTCCCATAGGGTCCCATGTAAAACTATGTTCTGCTCTGGCAGCCATGTTTTTTAGCGGATTGGAAAAATTTCGGTAATCTAAGGAAAGGACCTTCAATATATCATTCCTGTAAAGTTTGGTTCAATTTGCTTCAGTAGCTTCAGACGGGAAAGTAAATATATGCTTTTCCCATAGGGTCCCATGTTAAACTATGTTCTTGCTGGCGGCCATGTTTTTGGCGGATCTGAAAAATTTCGGCAATCTATGTAGAGGACCTTCTTGACATCATTCCTGTAAAGTTTGATTCAGTTTTGCTCAGTTGTTTCAGAAAAGATAGCCAAAATGTGCATTTTCCCCATAAGGTCCAATGTGCATTTTCCCAATAGGGTCCAATGTTAAACTATGTTCAGCCCTGGCGGCCATGTTTTTTGGCAATCTTTGTGAAGGACCTACCATACATCATTCCTGTAAAGTTTGGGTTAAAACTGGTCCAGTGGTTTCAGAGGAGATAATCAAAATGTGAAAAATTTATGGACGACAGACACCAAGTGATGGCCAGGTGGGCTAATGATAAATAAAACTGTATAATAAGTGAAAATAAGCTGAAATTTCTTTTTTAGCACAGTAAATCTATTGTTTATTGCAACTATTTTTACGGATTCTTCATTCAACGTATTAGGCGTATGAACAAGACATATAGTACAAGACCATTATGAGCACTGAGACGAGAATGTCCAAAGAACAGACGTGTATAACTTAATTGTCCTGTGAATAGTCAAAATATGTCAGTGGCATGTCTAAAGTGTATGTTGCACTTTATATAATCATATTTGCATATTTACATATTGCAAAACAAAACACTAAACCAAAATCTCCCTCAATGAAGCCTTCTCGGAAGCCTTAAGCTACAACTACATGCACAAAAAATAACTAGCACTCTGAAACTTTGAATTCTATTTTTTTTTATTGTGATTTTTATGATTCAATTCAATAGGTATTTTTGTGGTATTTTTATGACATTAAAAGGAAAAAATATATGTTAATTTGATCAAGATTTATGATTTTTTAATTCATATCCAATTAGTTGGTGCTTAAAGGTGAAATTTACATTTATGTTTCATATTGTGAATGATAATTATAACCATTATCATACCTCTTGTTTTCAGTAGTATTATTCAATGGGAGTATGCCGTGGCCATCCCATTCATACAAAAAAACTAGATACTGAGCCTGTATAGCTCACCTGACAAAATGCTTCTATGCCATGCATGACCAAAAATGATCATGTTTTTTACCAATGAGATAGGGTGTTTAGGTAAGTTCTCAATTAGCACCCGTGTTTTTTGTCTGATCCTATGGAAATGAGTAATTTTTGCAAACGACCTTCTATACATTTAGAATAATTTGCTTTAATTGTTTTGAGAGAAGATGATGAAAAGGATGGTTTTCTCATACTGGGCTTCAATGTTAAACTATGTTTTGCACTTGAGGCAATGTTTTTTGTCGGATTGAAATGAAATGTGCAATTTTTGTAAAGTACCTTCAGTCATCATTCCTGTAAAGTTAGGTTGAATTTGCTTCTGTTATTTCAGAGGAGTAGATGAAATATGATTTTCCCGTAGGGTCCTTATGTTAAACCATGTTTCGTGCTGGCCGCCATGTTTTTCATTGGATCGGAACTAAATGAGCAATCTTTAAAGACCTTTAGTACCATCATTCCTGTAAAGTTTGGTTCAATTTGCTTCAGCCTTTTCAGAGCAGAAGATGAAAATGTGATTTTTCCCATAGGGTCCTATGTTAAACCTAAGTTCCACGCTGGCTGCCATGTTTTTTATCAGATCAGAACGAAATGAGCAATCTTTGTAAAGGACCTTCCATACATCATTCCTGTAAAGTTTGGTTGAATTTGCTTCAGTGGTTTCAGAGGAGTTGATGAAAATGTGATCTTCCCATAGGGTCCTATGTTAAACCATGTTCCGTGCTGTAGGCCATGTTTTTCGTCGGATCAAAACGAAATGAGCCATCTTTGTTAAGGACCTTAAGTACATCATTCCTGTAAAGTTTGGTTCAATTTGCTTCAGCCTTTTCAGAGCAGAAGATGAAAATGTGATTTTTCCCATAGGGTCCAATGTTAGACCTAAGTTCCGCGCTGGCGGCCATGTTTTTTATCGGATCGGAAAGAAATGAGCAATCTTTGTAAAGGACCTTCCATACATCATTCCTGTAAAGTTTGGTTGAATTTGCTTCAGTGGTTTCAGAGGAGTAGATGAAAATGTGATTTTCCCATAGGGTCCTATGTTAAACAATGCTCCATGTTGGCCACCATGTTTTTCATCGGATCGGAACAAAATGAGCAATATTTGTTTAGGACTTTTAGTACATCATTCCTGTAAAGTTTGGTTGAATTTGCTTCAGTGGTTTCAGAGGAGTTGATGAAAATGTGATCTTCCCATAGGGTCCTATGTTAAACCATGTTCCGTGCTGTAGGCCATGTTTTTCGTCGTTGAATTTGCTTCAGTGGTTTCAGAGGAGAAGATGAATATGTGAAAAGTTTAAAGGACGGACGGACGGACGGACGATGGACGCCAAGTGATGGCAATAGCTCACACTGACCCTTCGGGTCAGGTGAGCTAAAAATGGGTCAAAGAATCAAATGGCCGGGTTGCGTTTTGGTGCTTCTAGCTATAAAGTGTTGTTTTTTAGGTTCCCTAATGGGTCTGTGAAAAACAGGAAAAAAATTTCAAAATAATTCTAGGGAGGTGCACATCTACAATATATATAGAAACATTTTGTGAAGTTTCAAAATTGTAGATTGAAAACTGGATGAGGAGTTGATTTAACAAAATAGGTACCCTTTGTTGAAAATGTCAATAAAAAATGACTAAGTTCCAAAGTTCGTAAAAACAGGAAAACATTTTCAAAATAATTCCAAAAAGGAAGGTGCACATCTGCAATATATATAGAAACATTTTGTGAAGTTTCAAAATTGTAGGTTGAAAACTGTAAGAGGAGTTGATTTCACAAAATAGGTACCCTTTGTTGAAAATGTAGATAAAAATGACTAAGTTCCAAAGTCTGTAAAAACAGGAAAAAATTTTCAAAATAATTCCAAAAAGGGAGGTGCACATCTACAATATATAAACATTTTGTGAAGTTTCAAAATTGTAGGTTGAAAACTGTAGGAGGAGTTGATTTCACAAAATCAGTATCCCATTTTCCCCGCCTGCCCGACCGCCCATCCGCCCGCCCACCTGACATTTACCATACTATAACCCGGATTTGCACTCCGTGCAACCTGGCCAATTCTATTTATATTACAGATTTAGTGTTTCATGAGGTAGAAATTTTCTACAAAGTTTCTAAAAGGACATATTTTTCTTGTATTACATTTATTACATTTTAAATTTCTAAATTTGCAATTTTATGTATTATGTTTGAAGTTCCTTGACAAATTGGACAGTAACACAAGAGCCAGTTCCATGCTTTTACACATATCTTATGACAATTATTTGTTAGACAAATCATGTGCAACACTTACACACTGCCGATATCAATAATTAAAATCCATACAATTGATGTCCTGCATTGACAATTTTGACTTAATAGTATATAACGAACCTTTTTTTTTCGTGTACCAGAGATTCTTCCTATTACTCTCTTTATCTGTATTTCGTGTACCAGAGATTCTTCCTCTTACTCTCTTTATCTGTATTTCGTGTACCAGAGATTCTTCCTCTTACTCTCTTTATCTGTAAAAAATACATTTTTTTTCTTATTCAAGCAAGTTTCAATTTAGGCCATAATAAATAATTCCTAGATTTCCATCAATTTTTTTCTCAAAAGTTGGGCAAGCGGGCAAATTGTATTTTTACATTCTTTATTAAAATTTCTAAAATAAGGTGTAATTTTACAAGAAATTAACCCAAATTTTTAAAAAAATCAAACTAAATTTTTTTTGAGGCAGGGGTAAAAAATGGGGGTGGGTGGGGATGAGAATCCATGATATTTTATCTATTATGGCCTCAATGCAATACTTAAGTAAGCAATTTTAGGGTTGAATCATTTGAAGAGTTCAGGGTAACAATAGATGGGGACAAAAAATTTCATAATTGTATTAACTACTCGGCAACAACTTTGACATCAACAGCCCACAAACATGCTGCACATCAATCATCAAAGGACAACAAAAAGTGTTCAGTTTGAGTTACTGCAGAACCTGATTACCATTTAGCTGAGTATGTCATTGTATGAACCTTTGCCTTGTGGGTAGCAATACTAAAATCATAAGTCAAGTTTTTGGTGAGCTGATGAAGGTTACTCAAAATCATCATCTGGAAACTTAAAAATTTTCTATTTTTAGCCACTGTGACCTTGATCTTCTGAGTAGAAATCCAAAACTTTTTAGGATCTATCTTGTGTGATAAGTTATTGTATGTCCAAGTTTGGTATTGATCTGATGAAGGATTGCTAGTGTCTCTCCAAGGCAATATGCAATTAGTTTGACTAATTAGGATATCCCCATAATAAAGGGCTATGCCGAGCGCAGCATGATACGACCGCAGCATGTCGAATACTGAAATTTGAACATGAGTGCAATTCAAATAAATGAAGACACAGTAAAGAGCTTGATACAGTAATTAAATGGACACAATAAAGAGCTTGAATCAGTTGCAATTTTGGCCCCTTTGACCCCTTGTAGCTCGAAATCGGTAAGAGCAACGCAAAATCCGCTGCCATACTGCTGAAAGCTTACATCAAGAGGAATCGAAAGAAAAAACATCCTATTGAAATCCGATGAAAAATAAAAATTTCAGGTAATCAGCAATTTTGCAATTTTGGCCCCTTTGACCCCTTGTAGCTCGGAAACAGTAAGAGCTACGCAAAATCCGTTGACAAACCACTGAAAGCTTATATCAAGAGGAATTCAAAGAAAAAAATCCCATTGAAATCCGATGAAAAATAAAAATTTCAGGTAATCAGCAAATTTGCTATTTTGGCCCCGTTCGGCCCCTCATAGCTCGGAAAGGAAACAAGTTACCAAAAATATAAAAGTTGAGCGCCATGTTAATTTTTCATAAGGAATCTAATGAAAAAAACTGCATCAAAATCGGACAAGAAATGAAAAAAAATAGATTTTTGAGATTTCCCCCATTTGGGACCCATTTATCTCATTAACGGTACACGTGACATAAAATCCGTTGACATACCTCTGATTCCAAATTTCCTAAGGATCACACTGAAAGAAACCCCATCAAAATCCGATAAATAATAAATATTCTACAGCCCAATATATGAAAACACCTAATTTGGCCCTTTTTGGCCCTTTTTAAAAAAAACGGGCGGGGCCACAATACCCAAAACCAATCCCAACCTTCCTTTTGTGATAAGCAACATTATGCTAAAATTTCATAAGGATTGATCAACTAGAACTGAAGTTATCGCACGGAAACGAAGAGTCTACAGACGCCGACGACGCCGACGCCGCCAGTATCATACCAATATACGACCTCAAAAATTTTTTTGCGGTCGTATAAAAATTCTCTATACAAAACTGCTCAGTCATTTTGTAATTGTACTGGGTAAAAGTTTTAAGTGAACAAAATCAGTGATAACAGATGATAACATTAATTGAAACACCTTGATAACAGTGAACAATATTGGTGACAAGTCACTGATAACAGATGATAACATTAATTGAAACACCTTGATAACAGTGAACAATATTAGTGAAAACAACTTGATAACAGTGAACATTATTAGTGAAAACAACTTGATAACAGTGAACAATATTAGTGAAAACACCTTGATCTTTACAGTGGACAACAATGATAACAATATTAACTAGAGCTGTCCCCGAATGGCAGCCAAATATACCCCCTACTCATTGAACCCTGAATCGATATGGCAAGTGCAAATTTAAGTGTATGGACACAATACAGGTGTGATCACAGTAGAATTGTAGACACAATACAAGTATGGACACAATGATATACCTCCCCTCAACGTAGCAATAACTTTTTCAAAATTTGATGAATCAATCTGAAAATAGCAAATGCACAGGTTTATATGGTCCTTCACATCTTGATAAAAGTGAACAACATTGGTGACAACTTCATAATAGTGAACAACATTAGTGACAACTTCATAAAAATGAACAACATTAGTGACAACTTCATAATAGTGAACAACATTGGTGACAATAACTTGATAACAGGGGACAACATTTTAGACAACCACTTGATACCAGTAAACAACATTGGTGACAACTTGATAACAGCTTGATAACAGTGAACAAAATTGATGACAACTTGATTACAGTGAACAACATTGGTGACAACTTGATTACAGTGAACAACATTGGTGACAACTTGATTACAGTGAATAACATTGGTGACAACTTGATTACAGTGAACAACATTGGTGACAACTTGATAACAGTGAACAACATTGAAGAGAACTTGATTACAGTGAACAACATTAGTGACAACTTGATTACAGTGAACAACATTGGTGAGAACAACCTGATAACAGTGAACAACATTGGTGACAACTTGATTACAGTGAACAACATTGGTGACAATTTGATTACAGTGAACAACATTGGTGAGAACTTGATTACAGTGAACAACATTGGTGACAACTTGATTACAGTGAACAACATTGGTGACAACCTGAATTCAGTGAACAACATTGGTGACAACTTGATTACAGTGAACAACATTGGTGACATCTTGATAACAGTGAACAACATTGGTGATAACTTGATTACAGTGAACAACATTGGTGACAACTTCATAATAGTGATCAACATTGGTGACAACTTGATTACAGTGAACAACATTGGTGACAACTTCATAATAGTGAACAACATTGGTAACAATAACTTGATAACAGGGGACAACATTTTAGACAACCACTTGGTAACAGTGAACAACATTGGTGACAACTTGATTACAGTGAACAACATTGGTGACAACTTGATTACAGTGAACAACATTAGTGACAACTTGATTTCAGTGAACAACATTGATGAGAACAACCTGATAACAATGAACAACATTGGTGACAACTTGATTACAGTGAACAACATTGGTGACAATTTGATTACAGTGAACAACATTGGTGACAACTTGATTACAGTGAACAACATTGGTGACAACTTGATTACAGTGAACAACATTAGTGACAACTTGATTACATTGAACAACATTGGTAAGAACAACCTGATAACAGTGAACAACATTGGTGACAACTTGATTACAGTGAACAACATTGGTGAAAACTTGATTATAGTGAACAACATTAGTGATAACTTGATTACAGTGAACAACATTGGTGAGAACAATTTGACCACAACTTGACAACACACCAAAACCATCCTAATTGCTCCTGTGGTTACTCCAAAACCATCCTAATTGCTCATGTGGTTACTCCAAAACCATCCTAATTGCTCCTGTGGTTACTCCAAAACCATCCTAATTGCTCCTGTGTTGCTCTTTATGAGGATGTTATTCGTTTTTTTATTGAATGTCATCTCTTTCAGAATCGAAGAAGTGAACTTAATAGTAAAATTAATTACTTAAATATAGAAATGCACACTGAAACACTTTCATTAGGTAATGATGATGTTGATGATGAAATTAATTCGAAAATTTTCAAATATGTGCGTACTTTCATTAGACAAAGAAAGCAGTTCATATGATGTATGTTTCTTTCTTTCTTTCTGTCTTTCTCCTTGTATATGTATATTTATTATTTCATTGTGTATGTGTATATCCTCTATGCTACCATACTGTGTGTAATATGATTAAGGAGAGGGCATATATTAATTGGTATAATTGTTGCCCAATCCTATTGTTTTTCAATGCCATAAAGCATTATTAAACTTAAACAGAAATAGAATTCCTGGGTCCCCCACTGGTCAAACAGTACTACTAGTAATTGCAATATAAGCATAAAACATTTGGTATAAATTTTATGAACATCTCAAAATTTGTATGCATGAAAGCACTTTAAAGGTTTTTTTTTTTATAAAATGGGAGTAATTATTGTGGTTAAAGTCCCATAACTCCAACAAAAAGTATCAACCAAGGCTGATGTTCGAACTTGACCAAGGTATTAGTGGTATAAACATTTGTTGAAAATTTCATGAAAATCTGTCAAAATTTGTACCCATGAGAACGCTTACAAGGTCTATTTATTTATGTAAAGGAGTCATTACTATGGTAAAAGTCCCATGACTCCAACAAAAAGTATCGACCAAGGCTGATTTTTGAACTAGACCAAGGTATTAGTGGTAAATGTATAAACATTTGTTGAAAATTTCATGAAAATCCATCAAAATTTGTACCCATGAGAACGCTTACAAGATCTTTTTTTTTATATAAAGGAGTCATTACAATGGTAAGAGTCCCATAACTCCAACAAAAAGTATCAACAAAGGCTGATGTTCGATCTTGACCAAGGTATTAGTTGTATTAACATTTGTTGAAAATTTCATGAAAATCCATCAAAATTTGTATCCACGAGAGCAATTACAAGGTCCATTTTTTTTATATAAAGGAGTCATTACTATGGTAAAAGTCCCATAACTCCAAAAAAAGTATCGACCAAGGCTGATGTTCGAATTTGACTAGAGTATTAGTGGTATAAACATTTGTTGAAAATTTCATGAAAATCTGTCAAAATTTGTACCCATGAGAATGCTTCCAAGGTCTATTTATTTATATAAAGGAGTCATTACTATGGTCAAAGTCCCATAACTCCAACAAAAAGTATCGACCAAGGCTGATTTTTTAACTTGACCAAGGTTTTAGTGGTATAAAAATTTGATATCAATTTCATGATAATCCATCAAATTTGTAGGCATGCGAGCACTTACAAAAAAGTAAAGACTGACGCCAGGTATTTCTATGTCCCTGCTGCTCGTTGTGATGGGGGACAATTTTACAACACTGGTAAATAATAATTTGATTACAGTGATAAACATTGGTGAAAACACTTAATTGGATAAAACATGACATGGAAAACTTGATAAAAAGAGACAACACTGGTGACAATAATTTATCTAAAAATTCAACTTTTAAATACACAAATTGGGACAACATATTCTACAATGTTCGTCTATACAACAACAATCATGTCAATATGACATACACAGAAACAATAAGCTGTAACTAAATATAGAATGTAAACAATGGGTTGGAAGGGCCAAATTTTCTTCATTGCAGGGAAATTAAATTAATTTCCTTAGTTTAAATAACAATCATAATTCTAATTAATTAAAATGCCCAATTTTCAGTTTGGCATCAGCTGACAGTTTGTACTAAAACTTCTGTTGAAAAGCTAAATAGACTTGAATGCTAAAACTAACAACATTGCCATATGCTTTCCTCATTATACTGTTCAAATGTGTTGGCTTAGGGTAAAAAACATCAAGAAACGGATCATTAACGTTATATGACAATTGTGAAGATCTGTTCTCGACTGTCGTTTTGGAACTATTTGATTACAATGTTCACCCAAACATTTTTCTCATTTCAAAGATAAAGTTTCATTCCAAATATTATCTGTTTTATTCATTTGCCAAAAGTCTGACTGCAGAGAGGGTGAAAAAAATTGTGTTTATTCAATAGACTAACCGAATATTTTGTTCATTTTAAAATCGTTACCGTGACAATGATAAACAACCTTTCTGACATGATTGATTTCCATTATTTCTCCATAACAAAATCTGGCAGAAATTATTTCAGACATTTTTTATACAATTTTATATGATTTAACCAGATTTTGTTTATTTTAGAAAACATTTTATCAATGTCACCCTCCAATGTCAATAATCTGATCAAATTATTCTATTTAGGGTCATTGTTAAACTGAGGAAATCATCATATGATATATCAAATTTTTGAAAGTGAGTAAGTTAGCTATATGTGGTCTAATTGCCTCCAGAATATCTGTGCTACAAAAAGTAGTCATAGTACTATAAATCAAAGGTGCACTGGACTCCTACTGACATGATATATTTCTTGGGGATAAAATTATTATATATCATCTGCCCCTTTCAATTAATCTAAAGGCTCTAGGGTTCCTTTATTTATACCTCATCTGGAAAAATTCTTTATAAATATCAGCCATAGGTGGGGTACAATGGTCTACAGAAAATACCTCTGTGTAATTATTTTCCAGGTATCCAATATGGACCTTCTGTTATTGTGTTCTAACTGTATACAAAATTTGAAAGAGATCTAATAGACCTTATAGGGGATGTTAAGATACTGTGAATGTGGACAGACAAACAGACAAACTGATTAATTGACACCCCCTACACTTTGCAGGGAGTATAAAGAATGTCTGGGTGACAACAAGTGAAAAACTAGGGCGGAAATTTGGCCATATGAAGCAAAGTCATGTCAATGGTCAAAACGCCATTTGGGATCGATGAATTGTTCTTTTTTGTTTTTTTTTCCTTTCTTTTTTTTTTGTTTTTTGTTTTTTGTTTTTTGTTTTTTTTTTGGGGGGGGGGGCATTCTTAAATGGTTTGATATAAGCATTTGAAGCACACAAGATGAAATAATTGATTGAATTCAAAGGTAAAAAGACACCAGTGTGACAGAACTTAGTAATTAACAAGCTTAGAAATGTAAGTATATTATAAATATAATTCAACACTGGCTGGAAGACAAATCTTATACTTTTTTTAAATTCTTAAAATGTTGTTGAATCAACTTCTTTTTCTATTGCTGAAAATAGGGTGAAATGAGGGATGAAGATTACCGATTTTCTTTATTATGGCCCAAGTATTTTTTTTTTTTTTTAATGGGAAACTTCGACCATTATAAAACAATACAATATTAAGTGCAAAAAGGTTACCATACAACGACAATGCAAAAAGCAGGCACTGACCATGCTTATTTAAATATATTTATATTAGAAATTGTTATGCCTTAAGTATTATGGGGTATAATTCAACTGACTGACGCCACATTCAATTAAAAATTATGTAAAAACGATTCAGTCACATACTCTGGTAATATTCTGATTATTTAAATCCATCATTTAAATATACTGCATTATAAATCTTGTAAGTACAATGTTTGATAATTTTGATGCAATAGTACCTCTTATATGGTTGTATGGTTTCTTATTTCAGTACAAAAATCCTAAAACAGAGGGTTTGACAGAATAAGAATACCCCAACCTACCCTGATATTAAGACCAAACTTGAACTGTGTAAGTCATCACACTGTCACCTCAATATTTCTTTTCTACAGGTTAATTTTAATGTCTAAAGGGCAATAACTCTTCACTGAATCATGCAATTAAGGCCAAGGTTAAATTACAAGTGTCAGACTGGCAACATACATCAAATCTACAAATAATGAGTCTAGATATTATAGTTCCAGACAAATGGACTTCAATGTGAAATTATGTTGCATTGTTTAGTGTTAGCAGGGTTCAAGGTCAACTGAAAAAGTTTTATGCTGGCAAGTTTATACCAAAGGATATGTGTGGATCAAAGATGTTCTGTGAATATGTTATAGCTTAAAAAATACAAAAGGAAAACTCTACCACTATCAGTGTTACTATCAGCAACAATACAAAGCAATCACACCATTGTAGAATTACATATAGCACCATGTCTGTCAAACTAGTGTTTTTATAAATATGCCTGTTATTGCCTGGTCATGTTTTTATAAATATGCCTGTCATTGCCTGGTCATGTTTTTATAAATATGCCTGTTATTGCCTGATCATGTTTTTATAAATATGCCTGTTATTGCCTGGTCGTGTTTTTATAAATAGGCCTGTTATTGCCTGTCATGTTTTTTATAAATATGCCCGTTATTGCCTGGTCATGTTTTTATAAATATGCCTGTTATTGCCTAGTCATGTTTTTATAAATATGCCTGTTATTGCCTGGTCATGTTTTTATAAATATGCCTGTTATTGCCTGGTCATGTTTTTATAAATATGCCTGTTATTGCCTGGTCATGTTTTTTATAAATATGCCTGTTATTGCCTGGTCATGTTTTTATAAATATGCCTTTTATTGCCTGATCATGTTTTTATAAATATGCCTGTTATTGCCTGGTCATGTTTTTTATATATATGCCTGTTATTGCCTGGTCATGTTTTTATAAATATGCCTTTTATTGCCTGTTCGTGTTTTTATAAATATGCCTGTTATTGCCTGGGCATGTTTTTATAAATATGCCTGTTATTGCCTGGTCATGTTTTTATAAATATGCCTGTTATT
>MJUU01036645.1:0-11340 GCA_002080025.1 Modiolus philippinarum | reverse complement strand
TCCCCCCCCCCCCCATCACATCCAACCTCTGGATTGTTAATAGTACAAAGGAATTTCATAACACATGAATTAAAAGTATGTGATCTATACAAGAAGATTCGCTGTTTACTGTTTTCCCCCATCCCATTGTGCTGATTTAGGAGTTACGTAATCTAACAAATTCCCAATTTACTATTTTAGTAAAACTGAATTAAAAAACACTTCTAGCTCATTTTCTCCAAGAATATATACTGGTATATTTGATTTAATTACTGAATTCTTATCAGTGGTTAGTTTTACCAGATAATATAATTACAAAATATGACCCCACAATATTAGATTACCAAAATACAACAAGGGCTGTCAGATATATACAACATAGCTTGCCAGGGTATAGAGTCATGTCAATGCAAAATAATTCTTAAAGTATTTTTTTTTTTGTAATTGTACAATTTTTTTTCGATAAAAAACTGATGAGTGTTCCAAGGAACACTTGTGTCCCCTGCATTACAGAAGAGCCATTATTGGCCGAGTGAACCTCCAAAATCTGTAAAATTAAAATTTTAAGTATCATGTGCATGGCTAGAAAGGAGAAAAACATATTCTGCAAATTTGTTCAGAATATGAATAGTTTTGATTAACAAACTGAATTAACAAATGAGCTTGTTGGCTTAGCAAACCTCTAAAATCTGTATAAACAAAATAAGTATAATGTGCATAACCAGGCCTGATAAACAACATATACTGGAAGTTTGGTTAGAACTTGACAGACTTTGGTGAAAGAGTCCAAGGTTAACAAACCAAATTAACAAATGAGCTATTTTGGCTCCTGAACCTCTAAAATCTGTATAATCAAAGTTCTAAGGATCAGATCACAATTATATCAAGTGATCAACATATTCTGAAGTTTTGAAGGAGTTCCACATTAACAAACTGAATTAACTAATGAATGATAATGTTTTGGTTTAAAGGTGAGCTGCAAAGGTAGAATATATGATTCCGAATGCCAACAGTGATGAAAGTCATCTTTTAAACCTGTTAACATCGGAAAATCCAGCAAGGTCTATGTCTTTTTAAACCTGTTAACATCGGAAAATCCAGCAAGGTCTACGTAGACCTTGCTGGATTTCCCAATGTAAACAGGCTTAAAAAGGTGATTTTCATCACTGTTGGCATTCGGAATCATATATTCTACCTTTGCAGCTCACCTTACCAGCACATTATCATCCATATTATATAGAGCTGCGTGCAACACTATTATCTATGAATTAACTAATGAGCTATTTTGGCTCAGTGAACCTCCAAAGTCTGTAAAAATCTAAATTTTAAGTATCAGGTGCACAACTACATCAGGTATACAACATATCATGAAAGTTTGATTAGAAACAGGTTAGCAGTTTTGAAGGAGTAATTCAAAACTGACAGACCACAAATTAGCAATTTTGGCTCTGTGAACCTCTAAAATTTGTAAAATCAAACTTCTAAGTTTCAAGTGCAAAACTACACCAAGTGAACAACATATCCTGAAAGTTTGGTTGGAATCTGACTGATAGTTCTGAAGGAGATGCGGATTCAAAAACTGACAAGAGGACGCAGGACAACAACGTAGGACGATGACAATGACGCAAGATGAAGGATAGTAATCCCTATGTGTCGAAGCTGCTTACAGCAGGCGACACAAAAAAATTGATCTAGAGGGCAAAGGTTCTGAATTTTCACCCTGGCACTGAATGACTAGCTTCTAGAAGCAAGGTAAATTCTTTTTTAAATTGTTTCCAGGGCAAGGTCAAGGTTTTGTTATCTCCAGAAAGCTCTCATTATATGGAAGTCACATGCAAAATATAAACAAACTAGCACTTTATGATTGCCTATTAAAGCAACGTCAAAGGCTTTAAAAATTGCCCCAATAGCAAGGGTAAGGTCAAAATATCTACAAATATGGTACACCAAGAAAGCTCTAATCATAAAAAGAATATGTGTCTAACGGAAACAATGCCCCACCTCTCACCTATTTCAAGCAATGCTATATTTCATGATCAGTGAGGCATGAAGTTAGTGGCATGGGTAAATATTTGTTATGATTTTTTTTATTTATATCCTAATGTGTATTTATATGAAGTTTCATCCGTCACAGAAAAGAAACTTAAACCTGAGGTTAGTAAAAGTTATCACACGAGGACGCAGTGTGTCTGTATAAGATCAACCTAACGGCCGAAAGCTGGAGGGGTGAGCTTATACAGACATACCTTGTCCGAGTGTGATAATTAATTTACATCCCAGCTAATTTATTAAGCAAAGGAAAGACGATACACATTCTTAATGATGCCCCCACCAGACAGATATATGCAACCATGAAGTAGATGAGTTATGGATTTGAAAAGGAGAGACACAGTACAACTCATCATTCCAAAGCTTCAGACCAAATATCAAATCATTACTACATACACAAGCTGAGTAATCCTTGACGAAAATTTTCAATGTATGGCTATAATGGAAAAAAATCAAAGTTGTCGTCAAACAGGAAGTAGATCAGTTACAGACTTGAAAAGGGGAGACACAGTACAACTCATCATACTAAAGCTTCAGACCAAATATCAAATCATCACTGCATACGAAAGCTGAGAACTCCTTGACGAAAATTTTCGGACTTACGTATGGACAAGGGTAAAACTTAATGCCCCTGTCGCCTAACGGCGGGGGCAGAAAAATTATTTCCATGCTTAAAATATCATGAAATAAATATTCTATACTATAATAATAAATTATATATCCTTACTGTGCCCCACAACGATTCTTTATATACTATTTTTTAACACCAAATGTCCAGCGACTTCATGGTGTAGTAGGTGAGGTAGAAGTCTAGTAACTAAACGAACGACCCTGGTTGGAATCCCACTATGGGCAATGTCATTTTTCAACATTTTAAAATCTTTTGTCTTTAAAAATTTTATGGATAGTAAAGCGAAAATTTTACTAAGTCCAAAACAACTGAACAGTTCTCAAAATCTGGCCTTGACAAAAACCAAAAAAAAAGTAAAAATATCCATTGTTCTAACTGGGGTGAGATTGCTGGGGTGATCCGACTAAGATCACCCTAGTTAGAACAAAGGAGCTGGAATGTAAAATCTCATACTATCCCCCTTTTTTCATGATCAGTGAAGCATGAAATTGGTAGTATGGATAAATTTCTATCAGGATTATTTATACCTTAATGTGTATTGATGTAAAGTTTCATGATAATAGCATACATCCTTCACAGAAAAAAAAAATTCAACCTAAGGGTAAACCTCATACTACCCCTCTTTTTTCCCATGGCAGTTAAGCATGAAGTTGGTAGTAAGGGTAAATTTTTATTATGATTTTTGTTTAATTATACTCTAATATGTATTTATATAAAGTTTCATGATAATAGCATACATCCTTCACAGAAAAAAAAAATTCAACCTAAGGGTAAACCTCATACTACCCTCCTTTTTTTCCATGATCAGTGAACATGACATTGGTAGCCAGAATAAATTTGCATTATGATTTTTAATTATACCCTTAAGTGTATCTATACAAAGTTTCATGATAATAGCATACATCCTTCACAGAAAAAAAAACTTCAACCTGAGGGTAAGCCTGACTTGGGACGGATGGATAGACAGACAGACAAATAGACAAACGGCAGCCAGACTGGACGGATGAAGAGACCCGAACATTATATGCCCCCTACTATCGTAGGCGGGGCATAAAAAGAAAAACAAGTATCAAATATAAATACCCTTGCACTTAATGAATACCTTCTAGAAGCAAAGTACAAGTTTCTGAAAAAAAATTACCCTCAGGGCAAGGTCAAGGTGAAAATGTCTACAAATATAGAATCCACAGAAAGCTCCCAATCATGTGCAAGTTGTATACAAAATATATACACTACAACTCTGAAATACTCTACAAATAGGAATGAAACATGGTCACTGTGGTTTTTGATTGTCCAGCGAGACAGAATCCTGAAGTAGGATAAGAAGTTTCATTTTTATATGTTTACCTTTGTAATCCCATTGTTTGGTAGCTACAAGCATTTAGTATCAGTAGTTTAAAGAAGATTGGAGACTAACTTTGGAATAATCCAGTATTTCAATTTCAGACACTTTCAAAGATATAATGCAAAGAATATATTGTGGAAAAAAGCTTGCTGAAGAAAGTTCAGAGGAAAAGACTTTAATGTGTTCTAAATTGAATATGTATACACAAATGTATTTTTAATCTTGAAACAAAACTTGGCATGTTAAAGGTACTTACTGGATATGTCTGTGGACAAGTCTGGCTTCAATAAGCCAATACACAATCTGAGGCATTTTGGGTAGACTGGTAGCCATAATATTTCAACTGGCTAACTTAACGCTTTCCTTCATTTAGATGCCTTTTGACACCTAGAGGTCCCCCCTTTTCAGGGCTATAAAATGATGTTTTTTTTAGGGTCCAGCATAAGGGTATGGGCTTGAACAAAATATATTGTGGGCAAAAAATTGAGTGTTTTAGCACACAGCTGGGGATATGTCAGGGGGTCCCAGAGGGGAGGGTCCTGGGGGTTCGAAGGGGTCGCAAGCCCCCTTGCGGTAGGCAAGTGCAGGGACCATAAATCCTCGCTAGATAGCATAGCCTAAAACTAAGGATTTTGGTGACTGCTTGGGGTAGTGTGCACTGCAGATTTTTAAACAAATTTGAAACCTGAATTTGGAAGGCAAAAATTGTCAAAAAATGCATTTTTTGGGGGTCCCTTTGAGGCCCCTTCCTGTCTCCATGGTTAAAAGGAGCCAGCTTTTGATAGCATTTTCCAGAGGACATCAGGGCAGTGTGTACTTCCACAAGTATGAACTTTTTGGTTGGATTTTAATGAAACTAGCACATTTTGATTCTCTAGCTCAATTCAGAATGGTCAAAAAGTGACTTCTCAGCCAACTCTCATGATGGAAAGGGTTAATATCATTAGTTGGAAAAATATTGCTCATACCAAAACTTGCCATACATTCACCTTTATCCTTTATCCAGTCCCCCAGTTTCTATCAAGGATGAATTGACAATAGTTTCAGATGACAAATCTTTGAATATATTTCCTGTTGAAAAGTATCTTAAATCAGGTCTGGAAATGCTGGATGCTATTTTTAGGGACTATCCAATGTTCCAACTGGCCAAGCACTTTTACAGGTCAATATAACTGAATGCTTTTTGCCTTAGATCTATGCTGTCTGTGGGCCATATTGGATAATACCACAATTTACAGAAAAGTGGACTATCAAAGAACTTAATCCTCTGTGATTTGGATGAAATTTTTGGAGTAGGTTACCAAAACCCAGCTGTAAGCCATCTGGGATAAAGAAGAGAAAACCACTAGACACTATTTTATACAAGGACCAACTAGTTCAATTTCCTTCAAGTCAAAATACCGTAATAAAAGAGTTTTCTTGCCATATCCCCAATAACTAATGTGGGAAACCAGAACACTTTTGTAGACAAAAAGTTCATAGTAAACTCCATATTATTATATCCTTTCTTATGATTTCAGCTCATCAACGAAGATATTAAATCTGCCCTTTGGGTTTTATAAAATTTTGTTGCACTTTTAACTGTGAAAGAATAACAATATATTTTGTCCTTTTGCTTAGTACTCTTATCAACTTTTTCACATGTGTCCATATTTTTTTCAACCTTTACAGAAGAAACAAGTGATGGTCCAAATGGATTGCACCAAAACTAACTTTCATGCACTGTTAAAGTAATATTAGATATCAAATAACCTACTTAGGGAATAAAAACATGTCAAGTTTTATTTACATATGATATATATATGTGTTTTATAAAATTGTGCATAAGTAATGAACATTAATAGTACATGTTAACTAACACCTGGTCCATGACTTGGTATACTAATAATACCATTCATATACATCAAAAGGTTATTAGAAGAAGGCTTTAAAAGACATGGATCACTATATGGCAATGGTTCCAAAATCTCCATACCAAGTATACAAGTGGAGAGGAACAAGGATAAACGATGTTGAGTGGAAGATATCCCAATCTTAAGGTAATTCTGGTGAATTAAAATAAAACATTTTTTATAAACCTACAAATAGGAATCTGACTCCAGTACAAGCTCCCAAATATAGCAAGATTTTCACTTCATCATGAAAATGTGACTTCTTAAACTCCTACTAAAGTATGAGTTGTTCAAAATATTATTTTATGCATACAATGGGCATCAATGTTGTTTTTATGCTTTTATTTTGGAATTTCTGTTAAACGCAATGGGGGCAAATTATGGGGGAAAAGGAATTTTCGTGGTATTCAATAATTGATGAAATCTCCAAGGCTATTTGGGCTAGAAAGTTGAATCCAAGAATTGACTCGCATAATATGTAGCAAGTCCAGAGAGGGCATTGGAATTTTCGTATGATCCCTCAGGGCATGGCCTCTAGGGGTCCAAAACAGGAAAAAATCAATTCAGCTGGAACTCCTCTAAAACCTTTAGTCGCAAAAACCTTGTAATAAGGGTATAAGTAACACTGTAAAAGTTGTCTGTGCAGAGGTTTTCGGAATTTTCAAATTTGCCCTCGAGTGGAATAACGAGCGAAATTGTATTTTGAGTTATTCAGTTATATGCGAAATCTTGTGAAGTATTTATGTTTGGGAGCTGAAACTTTCTACATGTTTTCCATTATATTCATCTAATTTACTAATAGTAGTGGACATTTGGCATTACCCCTAGGGATATGCCCTTATGGGATCAAAAAATGTGAAACAATAAGTACTAAGAATATGACTGGAACTTTATGTATAATTCTCATTTTGTGGTTTACATTCACATGGGAATAACTTGAATTGCTGTTGGAATCCAAGATAAGAATTTAGAATTTTGACTTCAGTCCAAAATGTGGTAAATTTCCTGAAAATGTCAAATACCCATAATTTTTGAAATTCCAACCTGAAATCATATAATTTAGAAATTTTTTAATGCCATCAACAAGTATGAATACTTGGACTTGAAACAAGAGGCTCTCAAGAGCCTGTATCGCTCACCTTGGCCATGGCTGACACAATATGTAAAAATAATCCCAACGTTTAAGGGTCTCATTTTCAAGTTTGTTGATAGACATTGATGTTATTTGATTCAAAATTAAACTATGTTCCCCATTGGCAGCTATTTATGATGGGACGTAGACCGACTGTCACCTTTTTGAAGAAGACCATCTATTAGGATCATTGTGCCTCACTTTGGTTCCAATTGGCTTACTATTTTCATAGGAGATCTTTGAATGATTTCCCATGAGGTCCAAGGTTAAACAATGTTCCACTGACTGCCATCTTGGATGCTTTGCGGACATGCCAGACACATTTTATGAAGGGGACAAAGTAAAGACCAATTGTGATCAAGTATGATTCCAATTGGCCATGTACTTTCAGAGGAGATCTTTGAATATGTTTCCCTATAGGGTCCAATGTTAAAATAACATTCCCCACGGGGCGGCCATCTTGGATATGATGTGGACTTTCCCAACACATTTTTTATAAGGGCCACCTAAGAACCATTGTGACTAAGTTTGGTTCCAATTGGTCCAGTATTTTCAGAGGAGAAGATTTTTGCAATATTGTTCAATTTTCGACAAAGTTCCCCGCTGGTGGCCATCTTGGATGAACAGCAGACTTTCCGGACACAATTTTTAAATGGGACCACCCAATAACTATTGTGACCAAGTTTGGTTGCAATTGCAGCAGTGGTTTCAGAGAAGATCTTTGAATGCTTTCCCATAGCGTCCAATGATAAAACCGCGTTCCTAGCTGGCGGCCGTCATGTTTTTTAAAAGGGGTCACCTAAGGACCATTTTGACCAAGTTTGGTTCCAATTGGCCCAGTAGTTTCAGAGGAGAAGATCTTTGAATATAGGGTCCATTTTTCCACAAAGATCCAAC
The DNA here is from genome assembly GCA_002080025.1 of Modiolus philippinarum. Lineage (NCBI taxonomy): Eukaryota > Metazoa > Mollusca > Bivalvia > Mytilida > Modiolidae > Modiolus > Modiolus philippinarum. Next base: position 3,415 of record MJUU01036645.1, on the reverse strand, counting down.
TGGTGGCAATCTTGGATGGCGTGTTGACTTGCCAGACACATTTTTTAAAGGGGACCACCTAAGGACTATTGTGACTAAGTTTGGTTCAAATTGGTCCAGAGGTTTCAGAGAAGATGTTTGATTGAAAAATTTGCGACGGACGAACCATGGACACAATGATCACAACAAGGGATCTGTGAGCAAATGCTCACTAGTAATACCCCCGCTCTCATCTTCCAGTCTCTAATAACCTGACAAAGTTGGTAAACAAAATGTAGTACCCCACAAGTCTTAAAATGTGTCCCACAATATGGCATGCCTACACAAAGCTTCTGACAAAATTTCAAGTTTGTATCATTTACCATTGCAGAGAAAAGCTTTACGAAAGTTGTGACGGACAGACAGGATAAAGAAAAATTGACTAAGTTTATAAACAGGAATAACATCCCGACAGGTCTGAAAACGCATCCCACAATATGGCATGACTATACAAAGCTTCTGACAAAATTTCAATTTTGTATCATTTACCATTGCAGAGAAAAGCTTTACGAAAGTTGTGACGGACGCACAGAATAATAAAAAATTGACTAAGTCGGTAAACAGGAAGTAGCATCCTGAAAGGTCTGAAAATGCATCCCACAATATGGCATGACTACACAAAGCTTCTGACAAAATTTCAAGTTTGTATCATTTACCATTGCAGAGAAAAACTTAACGAAAGTTGTGACGGACGGAATTACAGAATGACGGAATTACGGAATGACGGAATTTACGGAATGACGGACACAGGTAAAACAGTATACCCCCTCCTCCTCCGGAGCGGGGGTATAAAAATAAAGGGCTACGCCAAGCGCAGCATGATATGACCGAAGCATGTCGACCACTGAAATTTGAACAAGTGTAATTTAAAGTGAGTGTGGACACACTAAAGAGCTTGACATAATAATTGCATGGACACAATAAGGGGATTGACCAAGTAATTAGCTGGACACAAACTAGGGAAAATGAAAATTAGCCCTTATGACTCCTTATGGTTCCTCTTTGACCCCTTATAGCTCAAAAACAGTAAGAGCTACACCAAATCCATTGAGCTACACCAAATCCATTGACATACCCCTGAAAGCTTATATCAAGTGGAATCCTAAGAAACAAATCCCATCGAAATCCGACGAAAAATAACAATTTCATGTAATCTGCAAGTTTGCCGTTTTGGCCCCTTCAACCCCTTATAGCTCGAAAACGGTAAGAGCTACGACAAATCCGTTGAAATACTGCTGAAACCTTATATCAAGAGGAATCTAAAGAAAACAAGAATATGTGTTTAACGGACACAATGCCCCGCCTCACAACTATTTTGAACAATGCTATATTTTGTGATCAGGCATGAGGTTGGTTGCTTAATCCTATGGATAAACCTCAAACCATCCACTTTCTCCATGATCAGTGAAGCATGATGTTGGTGGCATGGGTCAATTTTTATTATTATTTTTCTTTAATCATACCCTAATGTGTATTTATATAAAGTTTCATGATAATAGCATACATCCTTCACAGAAAAAAAAAAACTTCAACTTAAGAGTAAACCTCAGAATAGCCCTCTTTTTTTTCAATGATCAGTGAAGCATGAAATTGGTAGCATGGATAAATTTTTAGTATGATTTTTGTTTAACTATACCCTAATGTGTATTTATATAAAGTTTCATGATAATAGCATACATCCTTCACAGAAAAAAAACTTCAACCTAAGGGTAAACCTCAGTATACCCCCATTTGTTCCGTGATCAATGAAGCATGAAGTTGGTGGTTTGGATAAATTTTTATTATGATTTTCGTTTATTCACAACCCAATGAGTACTTATGCAAAGTTTCATGATAATAGCATACATCCTTCACAGAAAAAAAAACTTCAACCTAAGGGTAAACCTCAGAATACCCCCTTTTTTCCATGATCAGTGAAGCATGAAGTTGGTGGCTTGGATAAAATTTTATTATGATTTTCGTTTATTCACAACCTAATGAGTATTTATGTAAAGTTTCATGATAATAGCATACATCCTTCACAGAAAAAAAAAACTTCAACCTAAGAGTAAACCTCAGAATAGCCCTCTTTTTTTCAATGATCAGTGAAGCATGAAATTGGTAGCATGGATAAATTTTTAGTATGATTTTTGTTTAACTTTACCCTAATGTGTATTTATATAAAGTTTCATGATAATAGCATACATCCTTCACAGAAAAAAAACTTCAACCTAAGGGTAAACCTCAGTATACCCCCATTTGTTCCGTGATCAATGAAGCATGAAGTTGGCGGTTTGGATAAATTTTTATTATGATTTTCGTTTATTCAAAACCCAATGAGTACTTATGCAAAGTTTCATGATAATAGCATACATCCTTCACAGAAAAAAAACTTCAACCTAAGGGTAAACCTCAGAATACCCCCCTTTTTTCCATGATCAGTGAAGCATGAAGTTGGTGGCTTGGATAAAATTTTATTATGATTTTCGTTTATTCACAACCTAACGAGTATTTATGTAAAGTTTCATGATAATAGCATACATCCTTCACAGAACAAAACTTAAACCGCAGGGTAAACCTGACTTGGGACGGACGAATGGAAGAACGGACGGACGAACGGACGGATGGACGGACGGACACACCCAAACACTATATGCCCCCCTACTATCATAGGCAGGGCATAAAAATCCCATCAAAATCCGATGAAAAATAAAAATGTTAGGTAATCTGCAAATTAACAATTCGGCCCCGTTTGGCCCCTCAAAGCTAGGTAAGAAAACAAGTTACCAAAACCTAATAGCAGAGTATTGTGCTAATTTTTCATTAGCAATCCATTGAAAAAAACTGCATCAAAATCGGACAAAAAATTTAAGAAATTTTTTTTTTGGATTCGCCGCTTTTGGGCCCATTTATCTTGGGAACATTACATGCTACGTGAAATCCGTTGGCACATTACTGATTAGAAATTTCCGCATGAGTACACTGAAAGAAACCCCATCAAAATCCCATTTATAATAAAAGATTCTACAGACAAATATGTGAAAACATCCAATTTAACCCTTTTTGGCCCCTTTTTTAAAAACGGATGGGGTCACAATGACAAAAAACTATTGCAAGCCCTCCTTTTGTACCAAAGAACATTATGTTAAAATTTCATAAGGATTGATCTACTGGAACAAAAATTATTGACCAAAAACAAAAGTGTCTACAGATGACGACGACGACGACAGCACCATACCAATATATGACCGCAAAAATTTTTGCGGTCGTATAAAAACTCACCATTGCAGAGCCAGGGCATCAATGAAGTCAATGCATGCTATGAAGCCTAATTGCTCTTTAACAAGATTGCTACGCGTAGCTATGTCAACCGCCGCGGCAGTAAAGTCGATCAAGTCCAATAACTCAAGTAAAATTA
>MJUU01036644.1:7484-23120 GCA_002080025.1 Modiolus philippinarum | reverse complement strand
GTTATATCAATGTAAAAATCATATGCTAGATTATATAAAGCGTTACTGTCTTTCTGACATACATTCCATTTTCTTTCTTTTGAACATGAATAGTATCTCCATGCAGTGCAAAATAGTTTTCAGTGACCATTTAGGTGTATAGAGTATAATAGCATGAGGTGTTTTCTTGATTTATTTCATATATACAAGGTATCTTAACTTTACAATTTTATATTTTTATTGAATGAATAGATACACAAATAGTTAATTTAAAAATTTGTCCAAATGAAAAGTTTTGAATTCACTGTGTGACTGTTACTCAAAGTGGTGTTAGTCATGTGATCATTTTCAGAATTTCATAATGGCAGAACACATATATGATGTACCTCAGGAGATAATTTGTTTTGTGTCACATATGGAATTTTCCGAAGCTAGAGAATACTGTATAGACAATAATTTTGACTTTTTACCTGTCTTTATCATTGACAGGAATATTGGCCTGATATTTTTTTTTTTTGTTGAAGAAGAATTCAGCCAATGTCAGACATTTTGTATTGATAATTTTATGTCCTTTATTTCATACCAGGCTGTTGCTGGAGTTCATTAAGGTTGGTCTGCTTATTTTTTTAAATGAGAAGCTTCCAAGCTTAATTCTAGACATGTTTTTAAGTTTGTTTTTATTTGTCAAAGATTAAACGCTGTTTCTGCAACTCTAATTAAGAAATGGAAAATTTATAAAAGTAAATATACTATAATTTAAGGGTTCATCAATAAGTGTCAACATTTTTCATTTGGTTCTGTGAAAAGTGTGGTCTTGTTAACTTTTTCACAATTATGGATATATGGTCAAGTGTCAACATTTTTCATTTGGTTCGGTCTTGTGAACATTTTCACAATTATGGATATATGGTCCTAATTTGAATTTCTTTTAGATTGTTGATTAGCAGAGATACTTCAATCAAAATATAATTTATAATAATAAAAATAAAAAGACCCAGAATGTGCTGTTAGACTTGCAAATTTGGACATGAGTGAAAGAGAGTGATCATGTGACAGTAAATCTTGAGTGTGATGATTCATTTATGGTCATGTTCATGTATGTACATGTATTACATGTAAAATCATCAGTATCAAGGTCAATATACAGTTTAACTTCTAGAGCTCGAACACCTAAAGGATTAATCAAAACAGTTTGAGCTTGAGGGGTATTCCAGCTATCCAGGTCGAAAAACGTTCAAACCTAAAAAAATGCAGGTGAATGGATAACAAAAGAGGGTAAAAGACATCTAAGGGTACCGTGTTCCAGCTATTGCAGTTTGTGAATCGAAGTTCAACTTTACATTTTTAAGTAAAATTACAGTGAGATTCTTAGTCACTCTATTTTATTATGACTTTTATCAAACGTACGCCTTTAGTTTTTTTATACGACTGCAAACATTTTTGATCATATTGTTTTTTTTATACGACTGCAAACATTTTTGATCATATTATGTTATAGCCATGTCAGCCGTGTCCATGTCTTCTTTCATTAGACACAACGGTTTCTGTTACTTATCTTTTCTTATGGTGAGTGGTTCCCTAAGAAATTTTTAACACCCCCCCCCCATCCTCTCCTGTTTTTTTCTTTTTTTGTTATAATGGGCCAATGGATAACCACATCAAAATTTTTGAAACATTGTTTTAGAAATTTTTATCCAATGAACATGTTTTTTTTGTTGGGCTTCATGTAATATATTAAATAAGAGTTACCTCTGAATCCCATACCATTTGAAATTTAGGACTGAAAGGGAAAATGTCAAATTGTGCGTATGGGAAGATTTAGTTCTTCATTCAAAGGACAAAGTGCTGTAAGAGCTTTATTGGGCCCCAAAATCCAAGTTTTTCTATTCAATTGAAAATACGGTAAAAATATACCAGAAGGCATCCAAAATATTGAAATCAATAGTATTTTTATATGTTTTACACATTTATGGAAATCTGGGTCGTCAAAGGGAATAATAGTTGTGATGCGGTTTTCATTTTTAGCCAAAACTGGTGGCCATAAAGGGCCCTTACCACATATACTCCTTTGGATTCTTGTCTGTTAGAGCTTTTTAATTGCATGTCAACAAATTTTATGCTGACTCTTCCAAATTTCGAGATAATTGTATTTTGGCATATAGCTTAAAATTTTAATTTTTTTTTTCTGATAATTTTTTTATGCAATTTGAACGGGATTTTTTTTTTACTGATTCCCCTCTCATGAAAACAAACATTTTAATGCCCCCGCCGATAGGCGTCAGGGGCATTAAGTTTTACCGATGTCTGTACATCTGTACATCTGTACGTCTGTACGTATGTATGTACATCCCAAAATAATTTCAGTCACACATTTCTCAGGAACTACTCATGGGAATAATTGAAATTAGGTATGCAGCTTCAGCACCATGAGTTGTATGCAACTTACGTGGATGCCGCATGTCAACTTCCTGTTTACCGGACTTAACTTAGTATCTGCATTTCAAAAAATTTTCGTCACCTAAAACTCAGGAACTACTCATGGGAATGAAATGAAATAAAATTTGGTATTGTGCTTAACCATCATGAGTTGTATCGTGTGTGGGCATTTCATAGATGTCGGATGTCAACTTCCTGTTCATTGGAGTTAACTTTTGGCAGGGGCATTTGTGTTCTATGGACACATTCTCTTCTATGTTTCTTTTTCATCTGATTTTGATGAGATTTTCAAGTTATGAACTTATTTTGAAAATTCTGTTGATGACATAATGTGGTCGTATCATGCTGTGATTGCAAAGGACCTCAGTTGTTAAATTGACTCATTTGAAAGTGTACATGTCAGTCTTACATTGTCAAGTTACTGTGACCTCAATTTCATAGTCACATGACCGTGTTATGTTTTTTGTGTCGCCTGCACACGTAGTGTGGGGCGACATATAGGGATCACTTCAGTCGTCTTGCGTCATCGTCGTCGTTGTTGTCGTCCGTCACACTTTTAGTTTATCCGCTACTCCGACTAAACGACTTCAAGGATTTTCATGAAACTTTCTCAGAATGTTAATGATATAATGCCATTGTGCACCTCCTATTTTATTTCTGCTTTAGATTGATTTTCCTCTTTCCAGGGGGGAAATTTGACTTAACCATTTTTAACAGGATATGAGTTAAGGGGGTATGCATAGTTTATCCACTTCTCCAACTAAACAACTTGAAGGATTTTCATGAAACTTTTTCACAATGTTGATGATATAATGCCATTATGCACCTCCTTTTTTATTTTTGTTTTAGATTGATTTTTCTCTTTCCAAGGGGTAATTGGACTTAACCATTTTTCATAGGATATGGGTTAAGGGGGTATGCATAGTTTATCCGCTACTCCGACTAAATGACTTGAAGGATTTTCATGAAACTTTCACAGAATGTTTATGGTATAATGCCATTGTGCACCTCCTATTTTATTTTTGCTTTACATTGATTTTTCTCTTTCCAGGGGGTAATTGGACTTACCCATTTTTAACAGGATACGGGTTGAGGTTGTATGCATAGTTTATCCGCTACTCCGACTAAACGACTTCAAGGATTTTCATGAAACTTTCTCAGAATGTTTATGATATAATGCCATTGTGCACCTCCTATTTTATTTTTTCTTTAGATTGATTTTTCTCTTTCCAGGGGGTAATTGCACTTAACCATTTTTAACAGGATATGGGTTGAGGGGGTATGCATAGTTTATCCGCTACTCCGACTAAATGACTTGAAGGATTTTCATGAAACTTTCACAGAATGTTTATGATATAATGCCATTGTACACCTCCTATTTTATTTTTGCTGTTGACTGATTTTTCTCTTTCCAGGGGGGTAATTGGACTTAACCATTTTAACAGGATACAGGTTAAGGGGGTATGCATCTTGTAAACAGCAACTCCTCCCATATCACTTGATGGAATTTAACCAAACTTTTACAGTATCTGGTAGATGTGCACCTCCTATTTTATTTTTGCTATAGACTGATTTTACAGTATCTTAAACATGGAGGGTAGGTATGTACCTGATACTTCTATAATATATTTGCTTCAGGACACCTGAATGCAGGCGACACATGTCTTCCATGGAAGACTCAAATCTAAGTTTCTTATTAGGTCTTCTTCTGATTAACTGTGTAGGATTGTTCAATGGTATTTGGTATGTGTGTTAGTTTTCAGGTGTACTTGTCAGTATTACAGTGTCAAGTAACCTTGACCTAAATTTCATGGTTCAGTGCCTGTGGTAAGACTACAAAATCAAATGGGGAGCACCTTCCCACCTACTGTGTGCCTACCAGTTTAACAGACCAATAAAATAATGATCCTGACACTGATTGTATTTTTCACAATGTTTATTAAAACTATGATTATTTCACAGATGTTTATGTGGTCAAAGTTCAGAGGCACGCCAGTTAAATGGCCAGGGAGAGTGGTTAGGGTTGAGGAAGGAGAGACCTGTATAATATATATACATAGTGATCGTGCAGAGTAAGTATTTTAATGTTATATAGATAGGTTTTGTTTATCATTTGATTAAAAGGATACATGAATAAAACTATCTGGAAGCAGAATGATATGGATAATCTTGGGGCTCTTTCAGCCTCTTCCCCTATAATGAAAAGGTCTTTATTTTTACCAATTCAGATCAAATTTTCCCAATGAAAATTGGTATCAGAATCTCCAAACATTTGATTTATTTATATAAATTATGTCGTAGAATAATTTTTCGTTATCCCTTAGTCCAATCTTCTGGAACAAGAACTGCTGAACAAGTCCAGTAACTTTTGCTTTGGACTAATAATAGTTTTGTTGTTTTGAGGGACTGATGGATGACAGATAAAATTTTTTAAATTACTTAACACAGATTTTTCAGAGGCTAGCTTAAAACTACAAGTCAAAAACTGAACAAGTCCCACAATGCAAGGTCACAAATTACATTTCCCTGAAAAATACAAGTCAACCGACCCCTCAATGCAAGGTAACATAATCATGTTGTATATATTTTGAACAATTAAAGTCTAACATAATTTCGACTATTTAATAACGATACAACTGAGAATCGGTAACTCAACAATTCATATCAAAATGGAATATTTAACAGATTCAATGTAGTATGTGACCTTGCATTGTGGGACTTGAGATTCTCTGCTGGTAATGCACAGCACAAAGATAAGACAGTTATGCATAAAATTTGTATATCTCAAAACAGCCCAATATTAGGGGTTTTAGGAATATGCAATTTCAACTTGCCATTTCCAAGAAGTGCTTACAATTTCTAGATGATAATTCAGCAATTTAAAATGGCTTAATTTGCCTTGTATTGAATTATAACAAATTTTTAGTTCGCCTCTACGAAGTAGAGGGGGACTTATGGAATATACCCTTGGCGTCCGTGTCCGCGTCCACATCTGGACTCCTATATTGGAAACCCTTTGATGTAGATTCACAAATTCTTGCATGCAGATATATCTTGGGACGATCTCAGCACAAACTGACCTATATTTCATGCTTCACTGATTTAAGATAAAGTCGAAATTTTCATCAAATTTTTTTTATCTAGTACACTGTATGACCCAGGGTTGTCTAGTCTTGCATGCAGATGCATCTTTGGTAATAGGTCAGCATCCAACCATTTTATGCTTCACTGACTTAGATTCAAGTTTAGATCAAAATTTGTATCTCACATACTGGAGGGTGTAGGCTCCTCCAGTCTTGCATGCAGATGCGTCTTAGGGAGTAGGTAAGCATCATGTCACTTTGACCTACATTTCATGCTTCAGTGATTTACATTCAAGTTTAGGTCAAAATTTGTATTTCACATACTGGAGGGTGTAGGCTCCTCCACTCGTGCATGCAGATGCGATTTAGTGAGTAGGTCAGCATCCAATCAAAAGTAGGTCCCTTTGACCTACATTTCATGCTTCAATCACTGATTTAGATTCAAGTTTATGTCAAAATTTGTATTTCACATATTGGAGGGTGCAGGCTCCTCCAGCATGCAGATGTATCTTAGGGAGTAGGTCAGCATCCAGTCAAAAATATGTCACTTTGAACTACATTTCATGCTTCAGTGACTTTGTTAAGTTTTACATCCAAGTTCATATCTTCGATACTACATGATGTAGGATCATCAAATCTTGCATACAGGTGCATCTTGGGGAGTAAGTCAGCATCCATACATAATAAGGTCACTGTGACCCATATTTCATGCTTCAGTGACTTTGTTAAGTTTTAATTACACTGGTTATAGAGTCAAACTAGGGTGCGAGGGGAACTTTGCTGGCATTGGCTATACCTCCGGTACATGTTATTCAGCAAGTTGATGTACAAATTTCATTACAAAATGTTTTATTTTATTACAAAATATGTTCCAGCATCTGGGTGTAGTCTATTAATCTGTACTACTATGGACGTTTAATCGGGTTCTGTGAATGTTGTAGGTAAAAATCGACATTCCAACTGAGTTGTATAGTATTACAAAAATATAGCATCTGAAAGTTCCGTCAAATCTTATTTCATTTACAAACATATGCAACCTTATACAAATATTGCTAGAGTTGTTCTACGTTAGGAAAATCTTGTAGTAAAAACCTGAAAAGTACTGTTCTTCGATCAGAATTGCAGCATTACAAAGCTTTATTCTGAATTGAAGCATTCTGAAAACGCCTTTGCAACAATGCAAAGTCACATAATACATTTCCCTTACAATTATAAATCAACAAGTCCCATAGTCTAAGGTCACATAATACATTTCCCTTACAATTATAAATCAACAAGTCCCATAGTCTAAGGTCACACAATACATTTCTCTTACAATTATAAATCAACAAGTCCCATAGTCTAAGGTCACATAATACATTTCTCTTAGAATTATAAATAAACAAGTCCCATAGTCTAAGGTCACATAATACATTTCCCTTACAATTATAAATCAACAAGTCCCATAGTCTAAGGTCACATAATACACGGTGCATAGCCATAACGGAGCCTTTCGGAGCGAACAGATCCTTTCTGATTTCGTAGGTTAGTTTCGGTTAGGTCAGCATTGAAAACACTGTTTGTTTTACTTTTTACACACCTTATTTTAAAAATCCAGTGGCTCCACGGAATATTTGAGATATCAGATTTATTATTTCACAAAAAATGTGAATGATTCAATCAAGTTTTGTGTATTTATGAAATGAAACAAAGTTACAACATGATAGAACTTTGTCGGCTTTGACTCTATAATTCTTTGTTTTCAACAGAAACAGAAACCTTTGAGCGATTTTCTGTCGTACAGTGATTAATAAATTTAATATTGAAAACTTTCATCTTATTTCTCAAATAATACCACAATATTTCTGAAAAAAATTGATCACTTTGCATGTTTATGTTGGAGATGGACACCTTTCTTATTTAGTTTAATTGTAGCACAGGAACCTTTCTGATAGTGTATAATTCACACACTTACTGCTTAGTTCTTTGATCTACACCACAAGTTTGTAAGCGATTAAAAATAATTTACTGTATGCAATAGTATTTTCCAAACACTCAAAGTGACAACAACAGCAGACGACGGAAATAAATAAATATATTTTAAAATGAAGACAAATGTTGGAATAATGTTCCGGATTTATATCATTCTATTTTTCCGCTAAGATTATAATTTAATTTTTGAGTTTTTTGAGATTCCCAAAATGTGGGGTTGAGTTCAAGATTGCAAGTAGACACTTTTTGGTGTATGACTTTGCTGCATACACTTGCCGAATTATAATGTTAAAAACAGAAAAATACTGCAAAACATAGCACTGAACCCCTTGCAGTTCTAGTCTGCAGGGCAAAAATGCAATCCTTATTGTAGACATTTTTACATAATAGTCATCTCAAAAGAAATATCATTTTTTCCCAGTTTATAGATACCCCAATGTAAAAGAATCGAAACATTGTTGCTGTACTGAGATAGTTCTGTGCTAGATCTGTGCACTCTCCGAAACAAGGGGTCAAAGTTTTCCTGTCAATTTCGATCTACTGGAGATGTAAGCCGAAGACTGTGCTTCGGAGATTGAAATCTGTGATCAAATAACTGTTATTTGAAATAGTGGCCATGTTCTAGAAAGTTTTGTTGCAAAGACGATCCTGTTCTAACCGCCGCTGGAGAATAAAAAAAAAACCCTTACTGCGGCAAACTAATCCCACTGAAAACATAAGTATCGCCCGTGTCTATTACATTTAAGTAGATTTTATTTAAACTATGTCGTATGTTTTTTTATTTTTATAAAGAGACATTCAAAATATGCCACTGTCCTATTAATTTTTTTCTCAAGGGTCTCATAATCAAATATTTTGCTGTCTTGTTGATGTTTCCATTTTAATAAAAAAAAAATAAAGGGACAATCAATATACATAAAATTTTTTAAAGTATTTTCAGCGTAAATTATTTAACATTTAAAGATAAATAATTACAGTAGCTTAGTATTTCATTTAAATCCTGTTTTGTCATTCGTTGAGACATGCGTCATGTGATTTGGTTACCTGTTTTCATATCGCAGGAAACACCATGACTATTTTCCCGCACGTGGCATTCTTGTGTATGTGAAATTATTACTACGCAGTTAATTTAAAATTCAAATTTGTTGTTTAAAACCAGTTAATGAATTATTTTTTTCATTTAAATACGTAATTATAAGTATGAAATGCAGTTTTTGTAAGTTTCAAGCGATATGAAAGACAGTGTATCAGCACATTTTTTGCATGAAGCACTTCCTTGCATTACCTGAGGATGATATGATGGACTTTGGACAAAAGCAATAGAACGTTTTCAATTTTTCCCATTACAATTTTTCAGAAAAATAATTGTGAAACTAATTTTCATTCCATTTAATAAATTTTCACCATAATGTGGCGAATTTTTTAAAATTTAACTGTTTTTCGATCGATAAATTTTTTTGGCCGACCAATTGTTCAAAATTAGTCAACATTCTGCTATGATCTGTTATATTGTCGGTGATATTAGAATTTCCCTTTTCATAGTTTTAAAGTTAATAAAAATAAACTTTTGAAACTGATTAATAATTTAATCGTAGACAATCCTTTACAATCTTTTAGTGTTAAGTATTGTCGAACCACTGCATGATCTGTCGGACTAAAGATCTGTTGGACCAATGATCTGTTGGACTAATGATTGTCATACCACTAGATGACACCAAAATGAAAGCACCAATCCCGGCTCTTGAGTAGTTAAGGCATGGATCATTTGATTTTCTGGGGGCGCAGGATTTTCGCCCTGGCAAGGAAATGTTTTTCGCGTGTTTTGCGGGCCAGATTATTCCCCCTCCCCATATACATAATGCAGGGAAAATTTGTTGAGCAATTTTTTATAATTGCCGGGGCCAGATTATTTTTCTCAACTTGGGTGCTGGTCAGAGAATTTTTTTTGGGGGGGGGGGGGCAAAAATCGGGTTAGAATTTTTTTTTGAAAAAAATACCCCCCTTCCAAAAAATTTTTAAAAAAATCAGTTTTCTATGCCTAAACTGACGGCGACAAAAAATACGCCTGTAGGTCATACATAAATTAAAAGAAAGCCGAAATGTGGTCTTGAAATAAATAAATAAGGTTCCGCTGCCGAATCAATAAGAAATGCGTCCTGTGCCATTTTTGGTTATGATCTTGAAGGATCTGTTGCCCTCAAATTTTTATTCAAGCATAATTTTATATTAAAGTTAGAGTCCTTTGTGTAAATATACACTACTCACATCAATAAATACAAAAATAAAGCATTTGACTCAGTAACATGGTTATTGCTCACTTAACAACTTAATGTTGTTTTGGTCGGAAGAAGGGTCAATTTGTGGACTGTCGCATGAATTTATTTGTATAAATTTTTGTTCATTTTATAAAAATCACCCAACAGATCCTGAAAAATTCCGTGGACATGGTAATTATACAGATCAACGCTCTGACTTTCATTTACTAGCATTTTTGTATGGGTCATCCATCATCCATTCGTGAAACGACTCTGAAAGGTTCCGTTACACGCAGGAAGGTTCCGTTACGTTCCGGAAGGATCCGTTATGGCTATGCACCGTGTAATATATTTCCCTTACAATTGTAAATCAACAAGTCCCATAGTCTAAGGTCACATAATACGTTTTCCTTACAATTATAAATCAACAAGTCCCATAGTCTAAGGTCACATAATACATTTCCCTTACAATTATAAATCAACAAGTCCCATAGTCTAAGGTCACATAATACATTGATTGGCTGAAATTTAAAAAATCTCCTCTTAAACTGCTTGGTCAAATGAACTGATATTTGACAGGAAGCATTTTATGAGAGGTTCTTTATAAAGTTTTCTCATTTTGTCCTGATCCTTCAACAAATATGGCCGCTATATGCAGTTCTTGTTTCTGATTGGCTGATATAGAAAAATCTTCTGCTCTGAGAATGCTTGGCAACATGAACTTGATATTTCAGACAGGAAGCATCTTATGAGAGGTCCTTTATAAAATTTTATTATTTTGTGCCAATCTGTCAACAAATATAGCTGCTATAAGCAATTCTTGTTTCTTATTGGCTGATATAGAAAAAATCTTCTCCTCTTAAATTGCATGTCCAAATGAACTGATATTTAAAAGAAAGCATCTATGAGAGGTCCTTTATAAAATTTCCTCATTTCATCATGATCTGTCAACAAATATGGCTGCTATGGTCGATTCTCATTTCTGATTGGCTAATCTTCTCTAAAACCACCTGGCTAAATGAACTGATATTTGAGAGAAAGTATCTATGATAGGTTCTTTATAGAGTTCCTCATTTTATTCTGTCCATTGACAAACATGGCCGAAATAAACAATTCTTGTTTCTGAGTTTCTAATATAGAAAAATTCCTGTTCTTTGAAACAATCAGGCCATACTGATATTTGACGGGAAGCATCTATAAGAGGTCCTTAATAAATTTTCCTGGTTTGGTCCCAATCCATTAACAAACATGGCTGCCATAAGCGAGTCTTGTTTCTTGATTGGCCGATATAGAAAAAAATCTTTTCTGAAACTGCATGCAGTCCAACTGAACTGATTTGGACAGAAAGCATCTATGAAAGACCTTTTATCAAATTTCCTCATTTTGTTTCAATCGGACAACAATTATGGTTACTGTTGTAACGTGGTAAATACATTGAATCAATGAACTGAAATGAGCACAGATACTAACCTGAATGACCATGATAACAGTTTAGAATAAATATTTTGTAGACTGAAGTCTGACCTGAAGTCATGTATTCCATTCACTTCTGAGAACTATGAAAAATTTAAACAGCAAGGGATTGGTAGTGATGTTCTAATTTAGTTTATTTGTTCTTAATATTTCAGTTTGTTCTGATAGGTGTCAACTTATGAAGTTTTCGGAGGGAATAGTCCAGCACAAAAAACATGTATCTTTAATAAAGAAATAATATCCAGTTGATGTTGATCAATTAATTTTTGTGATCTCTGTTGGCAAATTCAGACCACAAATGAAAGAATGCCATGCATTGTTCTTCTGTTCCCTGAAACTGCAATTCAAAATGTTCTGAAAACTTTGAATTTGCCTTTTTCTCACTAAAATTGAACTCTGCGAAAAGAAATGAATTAACAGTTGAAAGAGAAGTCAAAATTTTCAAATGTTAAGCAAAATATTTTTTCTGAATTTTCGATGATGATAGATTTATAGCCTGGTTTCAGGGAGAACCCTGTTAATTTTTAGGTGGCTGTGAAAAAATTCATATTGGATAAAGGACCAGGATCACAAAAATAACATGCACAATCTCCTCTGTAGATAAATTTAGTTGACACCTATTGTTTTGTTCTTTCAGTTTATTTTTACTATGTTTACCTTTTGCAGCCACTTTGTGTCTGTCATCGATGAAGCTGTCAGACTCAAACAACTAATTGTTGCTCTTTTCCCTTTAATTTTGAGTAGTTCCTCATTTTTCAAAATTTTAGGTGAGCATTAGATTCCTGACTTTTGTAGATTTTTCAACTTACTCCTGCTGATGTTTTTCATGTCTTAATAGACATTTTTATTTCATTGAGTTGAGTGCAGTGAAAGGAGTGAAAATACATTGCATTTCTATCACAAATCAATGTTATTAAATAGTAATAATCACATTTTTCATTAAGTCCACAAAGAAAAGATTTAAATCATTGAACAGTTTCTTACTTGAATTTAATTGGTGTATAAATTCATACCAAGATTTTTTGGATAAATTAGTTTTTAAAAAATTGTTTCAATGTTTCTTTGCCATTCAGGTGAGTTGGAAGTATTCTACATTGATTTATATATTACATGCCTTCAAGCGGCCCTATATTTCCTATAAAATCCCTATCTTTTCAATGAAGCCCTATTATCACTATATTTTGAGACAAAATGGTCATTTCCCCTATATTGTCCCTTTATTTTTAGTGGAAAGTTGACAGAAAGTGCAAAAATATTTGCCTTGCTCTGCTCGGCATATATAAATAATGACATTCCAACATTGTTGCCCTAAGAGTTTCCACACAAGACCAAACCTGTCATCTATTATTATGACACTAACTATATAACTACTGAAAATTGCTCTTTTGACAATTTATGGAATCTTTTATGCTTTCATATAAATGTCTGATACAATGATGGAACAACTACCACAAAGTGGAACAGATATATTGTACTGTAGACATAAACATTATTCTATTCTTCCAAAACAAAAAAATATTAAAAATTAAAAAATTAAAATAATAATAAAATAAAATGAAATGGTTCGTTTGCTTTAACAGCTATTTGTTCATAACAAATACGCTAACTAGTTGATAATACTATATTTTCAGAGATAATACTCACATTTGAAGGAGTCTGAAACCTTTTTTTGCTCTCAGAGAGGGTTTGGAGCTATATTAGTACCAAAATTTTTACATTATGTGGATAATAAGTTTAATAGGTAATTTTGTGAAGCCTAAACCTTTTGAAACACTGTTGTTTAAGAGCAATTTGAACAATAAATTAATTAATTTATCAAAATCCTGCATTTCTTTAAGAAGGAGAAACAGATTTACCCATATATTGGTGAAAAACGACTAAGTCCAAACATCCATATCTTCCACATAAATTGTCCAAAATTAAATTCCTGACCACATGCACATCTCCATTATATAATCTAACAATCCACAAACTTTTATCAAAGTCCTGCATGTCGTTTAGAAGGAGTTGTGGACAACGCATTGACCCATATATTTGTGAAAAACATCCATATCTTCCACACAAATTGTCCAAAATTTAATTCCTGACCACATGCATATCTCCATTATATAATCTAACAATCCACCAAGTTTTATTAAAATCCTGCATGTCGTTTAGGAGGAGTTGCGGACAACCCATGGACCTATATATTGGTGAAAAACGACTAAGTCCAAACATTCATATCTTCTACATAAATTGTCTAAAATTTAATTTCTGACCACATGCACATCTCCATTATATAATCTAGCAATCCACTGAGTTTTATCATAAATCCTGCATGTTGTTTAGGAGGAGTTACGGACAACGCATTGACCCATATATTGGTGAAAAAAGACTAAGTCCAAACATCCATAACTTCTACATAAATTGTCCAAAATTAAATTCCTGACCACATGCACATCTCCATTATATAATCTAACAATCCACCAAGTTTTATCAAAATCCTGCATGTCGTTTAGGAGGAGTTGCGGACAATCCATTCCGGACAGACAGACAGACAGACGGACAGACAGGGTGAAACCTATATAACCCCCTAAACTTCGTTTGAGGGGGGTATAATGAAAGTTGGTAAAGAAAGGAATTGTATTAAAGTAAAGTATATTTTGAAGAGCCAAAATGATTTTTTTTCATGATTAAAGTTGAACAGAAATGTATGAGCAACTTTTACATCTAATGTGATAAAATGCAAAAGGATTTTATTGAGTGCATCTTTTTAATCTTGTAAAAAAAATTTTGAAATGATATCAAGGAAGATATTGTGTCAGAAATAGCAGTAAGTGCCAAAAATCCCTAGTCCATAGCCCCTGAATTTGTAAAAATCACAGGGTTAGTGACAATGTAGAAAAAGTGTGGTGAGACAAAAAAAAAGTTTTCATAAGAACTGCATATGGGCTAGTACCTGAAGTTTTTGGCACAGACTGATTAGTATCATGCCACACAGAACACATTAATAATTTAACAGTTTACAGCAATGTTTCCATTCCAAGCTTGCGAAACAATTAACTCAGATTCATTCTTTATAGTTACAGTCCTTGTATCAGTAGCCGTTACTTATTGACGGATTGTTGACTGATTGATGACGGATTTTTGACTGATTGATGACTGATTTTTTACTGATCGATGACGGATCCATGAATAACGGATGTGTACGTATTTTACGGATGGAAACGTATTTTACGGATGTAAACGTATTTTACTGATCGCATCCGTCAATTACGTGTTGTATCAATCAGTAAATCACGTATGACGGATTCGTAAATATTTGGAATTTTAAGGCAAAACGAATTAACATATTATTATTCTCGTGTGTTTCCAGATTGTTAGATACATCTTTTTCGAATATAAAGACGAATAAACGAATGCTGTGTTTTGTTTCAATTTAAATCGTTTACATGTATTTGTGAATGAGAACTGGGTATCTATAAACTGCATAATACAAATCTGCGTTTTAGACTCGATCTTTGAAAATGACCAAAACAATATTTGTTTGCATATATTAGTGATCATATTCTTTCAAAGGAGTTTTATATTTTGCACAACATAATTTTAATGAATTTTGACATATTTAAGTCTTGATAAATTAGATTTTTAAATGTGCGGTTTAAACTCTGTCTATAAAAATGACCAAAACAATTGAAATATTTCAAAAATTTTTTTCATCATATCCTTTCGAAGGAGTTTTAACTTTTGGGAAACACAATTTTAATGAATTTTATCATATTTAAGGATTGAAAAGTTAGATTTTTAGTGCGCAGTTTAAACTCTGTCTACAAAAATGACCAAAATAATTGAAATTTTTGGAAAATTTTATTCATAATATCCTTTCAAAGGAGTTTTATCTTTTGCGAAACATTATTTAAATGAATATAAGCATATTAATAAGGCTTGAAAAAGTTAGATTTTTAGAGTGCGGTTTAAACTCTGTCTATAAAAATGACCAAAAGAATTGAAATATTTAAAAAAATTTATTCATCATATTCTTTCGAAGGAGTTTTATCTTTTGCGAAAAACAATTTTAACAATTTTCAGCATATTTAAGTTTGAAAAGCCAGATTTAAAGTCTGTGGTTTAAACTCAGTCTGTAGAAATGACCAAAACAATTTAAATTTTTTTGAAAATTCTATTCATCATATCCTTTCGAAGGAGTTTTATCTTTTGCGAAACACAATTTAAATGAAAAGATAGATTGTTAGTCTGGTATTTAAACTCTGGCTATAAAAATGACAAAAAGAATTGAAATTTTTGGGAAATTTTATTCATAATATCCTTTCAAAGGAGTTTTATCTTTTGCGAAACACACTTTTAAGGAATTTTAACATTTTTAAGGCTTGAAAAGTTTGATTTTTAGTCTGCGGTTTAAACTCAGTCTGTAGAAATGACCAAAACAATTTAAATTTTTT
>MJUU01036643.1:18953-38322 GCA_002080025.1 Modiolus philippinarum | reverse complement strand
TGTCAGTATGAGAATCTACGGAGGCTTACGTTTTGAAATTAGACGTGTTTTAACCCACTTTTCTCGGTCAAATGGAAATTGAGGAGATATTTTTACATAGGTATATGTTTCGTCAAAGCCATCCAATTGTCTTTTTTTATTCGTGGCATTTATTAATACGTTCGGAAATATGATTTTGAAAGGGAAGTCGCATGAAACCCGGTTGTCATTGAGTTTATTTTTTCCTCTCGATTTTAGCCTAAAACTTTTGAAGAGACAATTAGAACACTAAAACTCCGACAATTCTGGTGGAAGTCCGACTTTCACCGGCATTTATCAGTTGACCCAACATCAAAGAAAATTACCAACAATTTTTGGGGTGAAATTTTTCCGACAATTTTGCTGGACAAACACCGACAAAACCTGTGAATTCTGGGGTGACAAGGGTGAAAATTGTTGGACCAGAGCGATTTTTAACTGAATGCCTCTGTTTGTACTGTATAATTAGGTTCATTTACTAAACCACAGAATGTCGAAACTGGTGTTGTAGGAAGCTCATCTCCACACCCACCCCCACCCCTCATTTGAATCCTGAAACTAGGAAGTAGTCATGCCACAAACCTGAAACTCACTTAAATTACAAATTATTTATTTTAAAGATTCAGATCAAAATTTTCAAATTATTTCCACTGATACAGGCAAGAAATCTTTGATGAAAATTTGATCTATAATAAAAAATCAATGTAATAGCAAACAGGAAGTGGTAGTGACATAAACATGAAAATTATTTACACAATACAGCTCATCATTTCAAAGCTGCAGACCAAATTTCAGATCCCTCCCATTTATACAAGCCAAGAAATCTTAGGGAGAAGTAGTGTGACAAACCTGAAAATCACTTACACAATACAACTCATCATTTCCAAGCTTCAAATCATTCCCTCTGACACAAGCCATCTTTGACAAAAAAATTGTTGATGGACAGACAGACAGATGAACAGACTGATGTACACAGTGAAAATGATAGAGCACCCGCATCACAATGCAAGGCCCTGATAACTTTCCAGTGCAAGTGAAAATTTGCCAGACACAGAAAAAAGACCATCACATTTCAAGAAAACTTCATAAAATGTATCAAATATTTGAAACAAAAGTTTGTACTTACGTAACAGCATGTTTAAATGCTTCATAAGCTGCACCAGGTTTTTTGTACTTTTCATCAAAGTACCAGGCTGTCTTTTTATATAAATCTTCTAACTGTTCACTTGTGGAATACTTCATTAATTCTCCAACATGTCGTAAAATACTGTTTACCTTAAATCAAAATTACATCTATTAAATACCTATTGATACCAATGTCTAACTATAAATGGTCAACAATAGTAAATTATATCCAAATATATTTTAAAACCAACTAGAATATGTGTCAAATGAACACACGGCCATATCTCACAGCTGTTTTGTCATGATAGGTAAACAATGAAGTTGGTGCCAGGGCGAGGTTCGACATTAATGATTGTCGGATTGCCCGGGGCAAGTAAATTCCATATTCGGACAAGTCAAACCTGTATCTAATATGTCCGATCGGGCAAGTAAAAAAAGAAATGAAGCTTATTCGGTCATTATAACTGTTTATTAAGTTGACATGCCTCGGGAATGGCCTGGTCAGGGTTGTGATAGTACATTGTGTATTTCAAAAATAAAATTTTCCCAATACAAATAAAGAAAGTCCTATTTATAAATCAATCGCTATTGGTCAGATGTGGAAATTATCTATCAGCACTTCTCTAGAGTCATAGAATCAGGAATGTCAAATCTGAGATAATGCGATTGTACAATCACGCTTCCTGTTCATGACAATGATTCAAATGACCAATGAAATCATTGCACTAATTGCTCATATTTTGTTTAACATCGGAAATTAGAGGCACTGACCTGTAACAAGTCAACAACAAACACAAGTTGTATACCAACTTGACGTGGAGATTAACAAGTGTCTAGCAATTGTGAGCTTTTTGTATGGTTGCAAGGCTTGTGGAGGAAGAAATCCCGAAGTTCCAAGTTGGAAAAGTGGCAAACCCCCAGCTAGGGTGGGTGCCTTGAACACTGACACATGCAGGGTTAGATCCCCACAGTAGATGTGTATTACTTTCACGATCATCAGAAAGCAAAATTCCAGTGAAGTATGTACACATGATCAGTTTCTGACATGTTGCTCTTCAAATAAAAATTTCTATGACAGTTCTCCTACAACTTCTTCAGTTTTTTTTATTGTTTATTTATTTTTCTACTGCTATTTCAAACCCTTCAAATTTTGAAATACCCCAATTAAAACAATATGGCACAAAAACAACTTGCCTTGGGGAAGTCCCACAAAAATCTGATGATCCATCCAGCACATCTAAGAAAACACTTGAACTAAATGCATTTTTGGAATCATTGCCAAAGATTTTGATGGTTACTGGGACTATATTAGTCCTAAGTTCAGAAGACTCTTCAGATGGTATGATATTCAACTCGTGTAAAAACAAGAGCTGTCGCCGAATGGCAGCCAAACAACCCCCCGCTAATTGAACCCTGGATCGATATGGTTAGTGCAAATTTAAGTTGGTGTGGACACAATACAAGTGTGGACACAGTACAAGTGTGGACACAATACAAGTATGGACACAATGATAAAATCTTCAAGAAAGAACTTTTCACAAGGATTCCAATGAAAATACTCTGTCTAAATATGAAATTCACCTTTTTTTAGCCTATTTGACATTTTACACAAAAATCATAAGCATTAGAGAAATTTCATTACAACACTTTGAAAACAAATTTTCAAGAGGATGACAATGAAAATAGTGTGTCTTTCCAACAGTTTGACTTCACAATATCTATGCTTAAAATTTTTTCTTGGAAAAAAAAAAAATTGCAGGAGAAATCAACAAAAGTCAAAGTCGAATTATCTCCCCTTCCTGATTTCAAACAATAATCATATTCATTCATGCACATCTGGATATAGTGCTCTTCCTTAAAGGCTTTGTGTAAAGTTTCATAAAAATCCTTCAAGTGATTTAAGAGGAAATGCGCTTACAAGGTAACCAATACATAAGGATCAACAAAAAGTCAAAGTCGAATTATCTCCCCTTCCTGACTTTGGACAATAATCATATTCCTTCATGCACATCTCCATATAGTGTCCTTCCTTTGTGTAAAGTTTCATCAAAATCCTTCAAGTGGTTTAAGAGAAGTTGCACTTACGAGGTAACCCATACATAGGGAATCAACGAAAAGTCAAAGTCAAATTATCTCCCCTTCCTGGTTTCAGACAATATTTATATTCCTTCATGCACATCTCCATATAGTGTCTTTCCTTTGTGTAAAGTTTCATCAAAACCCTTCCAGTGATTTAAGAGGAGTTGTGCTTACGAGAAGTGTGGACAGACGGACAGACGGACGGACGGACAGACGGACGGATGGACAGGGTGATTCCTATATACCCCCCAAACTTTGTTTGCGGGGGGTATAAAAATCCCTGATATATTTGGCCCATCTAGCTTTGTGACAGGAATACATGGTATCTGTTCACATTTCATGTTTCCTAAAGACAGCCCATTCCATAACAATTGTCACAAGTAGAACAAGAGCTGTCGCCAAATGGCAGCCAGTTATACCCCCACTCATTGAACCCTGAATCAATATGGCAAGTGCAAAATTAAGTAGGTGTGGACACAATACCCATGTGGACATAGTACAAGTGTGGACACTATAAAGGCATTTACATATTAGAAGAGAAAAATAAGGTGAAAATAACCTGAGAAGGATGCAGGACATAAAAATGCTGAGAAAAATTTGACTAAAAGGTCAAACTTTGAAAATGAAAGAAAACAAATAGCTGTTGCCGAATGGCAGCCAAATATACCCCCCGCTCATTAAACCCTGAATCGATATGGTAAGTGCAAATTTAAGTTTGTGTGGACACAATACTGGTGCGGACACAGTACAAGTTTGGACGCAATGATATAAATCTTCAAGAAAGAACTTTTCACAAGGGTTCCAATGAAAATACTCTGTAGAAATCAGACAAATATAAAATTCACCCTTTTTTAGCCTATTTCACATTTTACAAAAGAATCATTACCATTAGAGAAATTTCATTACAACTCTTTGAAAACAACTTTTCAAGAGGATTACAATGAAAAAGTGTATCTCCCACAGCTTGACTTCACAATATCTACGCTTTAAATTAATTCTTAGAAAAAAAGTCATTGCAAAGACATCAACAAATGTCATAGTCAAATTATTTCCCATTCCTGGTTTCATACAATAATTGCATTCCTTTATGCACATCTCCATATAGTGTCCTTCCTTTGTCTAAAGTTTCATTAAAATCCTTCAAGTGATTTAAGAGGAGTTATGCTTACTAGGTAACCCATACACAGGGAATCAACGAAAAGTCAGTCAAATTATCTCCCCTTCCTGGTTTCCGACTATGATTATATTCCTTCATGCACATCTACATATAGTGTTCTTCCTTTGGGTAAAGTTTCATCAAAATCCTTGAAGTGATTTAAGAGGAGTTGTGCTTACGAGGTGACCCATACATAGGCATCAACGAAAAGTCAAAGTCAAATTATCTCCCCTTCCAGGTTTCTGACGATAATTATATTCCTTCATGCACATCTGCATATAGAGTTCCTCCTTTGTGTAAAGTTTCATCAAAATCCTTCAAGTGGTTTAAGAGGAGTTGCGCTTACGAGATAACCTATACATAGGGAATCAACAAAAAGTCTAAGTCGAATTATCTCCCCTTCCTGGTTTCGGACAATAATTATATTCCTTCATGCACATCTCCATATAGTGTCCTTCCTTTGTATTAGGTTTCATCAAAATCCTTCAAGCTGTTTAAGGGGAGTTGCACTTACAAGAAGTGTGGACAGATGGACAGATGGACAGACGGACGGACAGACAGGGTGATTCCTATATACCCCCCAAACTTTGTTTGTGGGGGGTATAAAAAAACATGTATAGATCAGATGATTTGACAACTGCAAATTTTTGTTTCATTTGTGTTAGTACAATGAAACCTTTATTACAAATACTTTTAAAACTGGAGCATTGCATTTGCACCAATTAGTATTTTATTTGTGCCAAAAAAATATTTCATTTGCGCCACAAACTGTACTTCATTTGCGCCAAATTAAAACTTAACATTTGTGCCAAATACAGGTAAATAGTATAGAAATAAGTAAAAATACTTTAACATTTTATACTTTTTACTTGTATTTAATTCTTCTGTTCGCCCGCATTACTTGTTCATAGCGGAGACTTTGAAGTAGGATTTCGAGGAAGATATTTTACTTAAACGCTATTAAATATTTGTCCTTTGGATTTCGGCTCTTGAAAATTCTGTTCCATAATTTTGTTATTACCCCCATTCGTAACAATGTACAGTCAATCATCTTTAAAGGTTCAGAGTACCAAAACTATTTATAAGGAAAAAATTACACAACCAATGAAAATAAATGAGAAGCATTTAGTTTCAACATCCCTAGCTTAACCTGTTTGATCTTGATGCAACTAATATGATCTAAACGAACCAGTGAAGTGAAAATTTTAAATATCTTTGATATATTAAATATTTAATATTAAATAATATATTAAATATTTTCCATTGATATATTTAATATTAAATAGTAAATTAAATCTTTTACCTGAAAATTTACCTGTAAAATATTTACCCGAGAAATATGGCGCAAATGAAATACAAGCTTGTGGCGCAAATGAAATACCCCACTTTTCAAAAATTGGTGCAAATGCAATGCGCCCTTTAAAACTATGCTATATAAGGTATGGTGTTTCAATCCTTTTATATTCACAAAGTTCGGACAAGTACTTTCGAGTTTCGGGTGAGTAAAATTTATAGTCAACTTGCCCGTTCTGGTCAAAAAGTTAATGTCGAACCATGCAGGGAATCTTTTTTTTATGATTTTTTTTAAATATACATGTAGTACCCTTCTGTTTATTTATATAAAATTTAATGATAAAAGCGTACATACTTCACAGAAAAGAAACTTTAATCTGTGGATAAACCTCATACCATGAACAGTGAAGCATGAAGTTGGTTTCATAGATAAATCAATTTTTTTTTGTTTAATTACAATCTAATGTTTATTTATGAAAAGTTAAATGATAATAGCTTAAATCCTTCACAGGAAAGAAACTTAAACCCATGGGTAAACTTTGTACTATCCTGTTCTTTTCTGTGATTAGGTTAGTTGCATTAGTAATTTTCATTATACCTAAATAGTTTGATGATAACAGCATACATCCTTCACAGAAACTGAAAACCATACAACCCCTACTTTCATAGGTGGGGCATAAAATTCAAAAGATAATAATAGCACAGGTGAGTTTTTACATAAGAAATTCAGTGAAATTACTAAAAAACTACTAACTACTCTGGATTTTGGGGTTTTGGGACCAAAAACTTGTGAAAAAAATGCAGCCATTCATCAAAATTGGCATGTAAGTTGCTTATGCAAAACTTGGGCCTAGTTTAGCAGTAAGCAACTTACATATTAAGTTAAGCAGTGTTCATAAGCTAAGTTTAGCAGTAAGCAACTTACATACCAAGTTAAGCAGTGTTCATAAGCTAAGTTTAGCAGTAAGCAACTTACATATTAAGTTAAGCAGTGTTCATAAGCTAAGTTTGGCAGTAAGCAACTTACATATTAAGTAAAGCAGTGTTCATAAGCTAAGTTTAGCAGTAAGCAACTTACATACCAAGTTAAGCAGTGTTCATAAAAATATATTCTTCTACAGGCAAAAACTTCCCTCTCAAAAGTATCATCTTGACTCTAGATTATAAAGCATTTCAGCTTCATGTATTGCTTTAAATTGTCAAGCATTCTGTAGATCTTGTTTATTATGCTTAAGAAAGTTGGGTTACGTTTTATATGTTCAATCATCATAATAACCTATGCTCAATTTGACAACAAAGCTGTACAAAATATATGAGGAGAAATTCTTACTGCTTTTGCTTTTGCAAATTTTTCTTCACATTTACAGACTTCCTCCGGTGATACTCTTCTCTTAGACAAGTCAATATATCCTGTAAAAATATACATGGTAATCAGATTTAAGTTAACTGGAGTACATATTTGAAAATGTTTTCCTGACGATCTAGATTTTAATTGTGGTATGACAACTATTTAAAAACTGTAAATGAACACAACACTATGAACCACTTGGTTGATTGTGTTGACAGTTCTACTTGGAGTTTTTTTTTTTGGCTATAGGTCTGCTGATAATAGGTGTCCTCTAAAGTCTATGTACTTTCTGAACATAATATGTGTAATTCATTATAACTATTGCTCTTCCTTTTTTATAACAAGAGCTGTCGCCAAACAGCAGCCAAATATACCCCCCGCTCATTGAACCCTGAATCAATATGGTAAGTGCAAATTCTGGTGCTTGTGGACACAATATAGGTGTGAACATAGTGCGAGTGTGGATACAATATGAGTATGGACACAATGATATAATTCTCAAGAAATAACTTTTCTGTCGAAATTGGACAAAAATAAAATTCACCATTTTTTGGCCTGTTTGATATTTTTCACAAAAATCATAACTGCAGAGATATTTCGTTCCAACACTTTGAAAAAACTTCTCATGAGGATTACAATGAAAAAGGTGTTTCTCTCCCAAAGCTTTGTTTCACAATATCTACTGGGTATCCTTTAAACTTTTTTTTTTTATAAAAATCTGTCAAAGCCCAAAAAATCATTGCATAAGGAATCGATACAAAGTCAAAGTCAAATCATCTCCCCTTCTTGCTTTCAGGCAATACTGATATTCCTTCATGCACACGTGTATCTGTATATAGTATCTTTCCTTTGTGTAAAGATTCATAAAAATTCTTCTAGTGGTTTAAGAGGAGTTGCGCTTACGAGGTAATCTTAACAGATGGAATCAATGAAAAGTCAGTCAAATTATCTCCCCTTCCTGGTTTTTCCATAAAAAATATTTTCTTTCATACATATGTCCATATAGTGTACTTCCTTTGTGTACAGTTTCATTAAAATCCTTCCAGTGGTTAACAAGGTTAAAGAGGAGTTGCACTTAATTACGAGGTAATCTGTGCAGATGGAATTAATGAAAAGTCTAAGTCGAATTATCTCCCCTTCCTGGTTTTGGACAATAATTATATTCCTTCATGCACATGTCCATATAGTGTCCTTCCTACATGTGAAGTTTCATCAAAATCCTTCGGGTGGTTTTAGAGGAGTTGTGCTTACGAGGTAATCTGTGAAGATGGAATCAATGAAAAGAAAAAGTCAAATTATCTCCCCTTCCTGGTTTTTTACAAAAAATATTTTCTTTCATACATATGTCCATATATAGTGTCCTTCCTTTGTGTGAAGTTTCATTGAAATCCTTCAAGGGGTTTAAGAGGAGTTGCGCTTACGAGGTAGTCTGTGCAGATGGAATCTATGAAAAGACGAAGTCGAATTATCTCCCCTTACTGGTTACGGACAATATTTATATTCCTTCATGCACATGTCCATAAAGTGTCCTTCCTTTGTGTAAAGTTTCATCAAATCCTTCAAGTGGTTTAAGAGGAGTTGCGCTTACAAGAAGTGTGGACAGACTTACAGACCGACAAGGTGATTCCTATATACCCCTTACTTTGTTTGCGGGGGGTATAATAATTGATTGATCCTTTTCCACTTTAAGTGGTGTGTATTGGTCATTCAGGAGGTTCATAAATTAGTGTATTTGTAGTCTTTCTTTGCATATCTTCAGTGACACAATTTTATGAACATGTTTATATCCCGGTTTCCTTTAGTTGGTAGTGAAATGGTATATCCTGATCCTTGTATGATATATGGTGGGTTTTCTGCAGTTGCTTGATAATTTTGGTCAAGACTGGTATTTCAATCTTTTTCTTCAAATAAAAACAGCAGTAACAATCTGCATTTCATAAAAGTTTCTAATTCGGGACTGAAACTAAAGTTTCTAATGTGTGAATGAAACTGAAGTTTCTAATGTGGGAGTTAAAATTTGTTAATATACTGTTCAGTCAGTGTTTTCCCTGAAAGGCTTACTATTCGGATGGATACACTATTACTGTAAATTCATTTTTTCCCTTGTACATTTTGAAACTGTACATAATTATATACTGCACTTCTGTCACAATCAACAATACAATGACTTATCTTCCACAAAATGGAGTGAAATTGATATCTGAAGACATATTTTTCATCATCAAAAATTTTCACTTTTACAGCACATATTTTACATCAGTTGGCCATGTTTAGTTTTGTCTTGTCAAAACATTTATAACATCACTGTGGTGTTATAATACTATTTAAAGACATGCCAGTTATCATTGCATGATTACCTACTTCAATGTTATTACATGTTTATGTACAGTGTTTTCCATTTTTATGCAAAAAAAAGGTGGCTGTTTTTTTTTCTTTTTTGTTCCCTACTAATGTGGTGTCCTTGTTTCTGGAGTGTTTCAGGTGTTGACGTTATCCATGGATTGTTCGATTGTTTGACTGACTGTTCGGTTCTCACTTTATTTCCAAATGAACAAGGCTTTTTTTCATTTATATCAGTTGAAATGATTTCAGACCTAATATAAAAACAACAACCTGCCTCAAGTGAAAGGTGGTTGTTTTGAAAATAAAGGTGGCTGTTTTTATCACCTTTAAACAGGAATAGAAAACACCTCAATTCAATCATATTAAACAATTTTAAAGTGATATAAAGACTAGTTTTTCTGATAAACAAATGTTCTAAATCAATTGTGATTAGTAACACCTTTTTTTATTTCAAACATGAAATATTAGGTTAATATTTCTTAAATAGAATCATATTTACTTCACACTTGTATCATAGTGTTATCATATTTAAAACAGTTCTAGTCAAAGTTAGCTTGGGGACACCTACTTTTATCTGAATATAATATTACTGGTAGATTTCAGAGTACCATAAAATCAAGAATCAGCCATTGAAACACAGTCAGTTCTAAAAGTGTTCAGTGAATACTACTTTCATAATAAAGTACCTTTATCTTTGTCAACTCTGATCACTACTACACATTCACTTCTACCGACACGGATCAATTTGTTGATTGAACGAATACGTCGTCGAGACAATTCACTCAGTAATATCATCCCTTCTATATTGTTATACTCCAGCAGATGAACATAAGCCCCCATCTCCGCTATAGACCTTACATTTACCATAACAACATCTTCAACTTCTGGGTATTTATTAGCGTAGAATCTACATGTGATCACCATTTTTATTCTGAAAAAAAGTATGTATTATTAAAAATTTGATGCCAGACAAAAATAGTTACAGCAGTTTTCTGTTTTAGTACAGTATCAAAACTCTGAACTTTTTTTTCTTCATGTCTTGGTTCAATCTTTTAAATGACTTCAACAAATTTTCAGACCATACCCACTGCCATCAGGTTTGTAGACAATCAGTTTGTGGGTTAACTGTTGACCAAATCTGGTGAAATTTTATAAGAATTTTTGCAGGCACCAACATTGGTTCTAGATAATTTTATCTACATATTTTTTAGTCAAGCTGTGGCCAAGTAGAGTTATTTTTCAAATAATTTGAATATCTATCAGATTTGATGTTGAAACTCTTAATTCCTGAAAAAAAAACCATCACAGTTAACTTTTGCTGCATTTTTTCAAAAAGAAGTTAAAAGTATTAAAAAAATTAAATTATATTATCTCTTTCAATTAAAGAACAGATACTACATGTACATGTATTAGGGACAGAGCAAGTCAAAATTGCCAAGAAGCTTAAATTTCATTTTGCAAGTTTTCCCCTAATTTTTGGTGTGTTCATTTGAATCCTGTTGAATTTTAAAGTTAAATTTCAAATATTTTATTGAATATAAATTCAATGGGATAGGATAACAGGCATAGCCTGTTAACTATCATCGGATGAAAATCTCTTACGGGAGTAAAATCTTATAACAAAATTATTCATAAAATTTGGGTTCATTTTTATTTTCTTTATATGTTTCGTTATAACATTCAATTCTTCTTGCCATATTGCCATTTAATTTTGAAGATTTAAAGCATGACCATTGATGTTTCTTCCTTAATGGATTGTAGTAGAAAGATATGTGACTTACATTTTATTATTGTCCTGAGTTATTTCCCCAAACTGAATATTTTTTTTTCACAAATATGTTGCATCAATATTTTACATCAGCAATGTATCAGTTGAGAAGGCTTAAGTAAAACAATTGAACATGAGTTATGAAATTCAGGCATTCTCACAAATATTAGATAATATTTTGAATCTTGCAACAAACCAAAAGACAAAACTACTTGGAAAACAAAACATAAAATATAAAACTAACTTGTAAGTAGTTAAATTCCACTCTTCTTCTACAGAAATGGCTTTCTTTATAGTAGAATATTCTTATCATATATTAGAATAATATCTATAAATAGCAATAAATTCTGATGCAAGATTATCAAGATTAACTTAGTTGAAATACAACATGAACAATGTATATCACAGATGTACAATTTTAATTAAGAATGAACAAAGCATCAATCAACAAAAATCACTTTTTACTACTTAAACTTGTTAAACATCTTAAATAGAATTCAAATAATTATTGTGCATTACAGAAAGGGTCCTGGGATTTATAAGACATAAAAACTTGCATCATCCTTCCATGATGCATAAAAAATGCAATACAGGGAAAATACCAACACACTAAAATTCATCTAGCACAGTCATGACAGCATATACATGTACATCCAATAAAACTAATTTAAGTATCAAGGAAAAACCAAACATCATGATGTATGTATACTTGATGGTTCCATGTGTGACATAGCGAGACAATGGACTGACAAAACCAAAATGGAAATACAACAAAAATCTACTTCATATTCCAAAATATAGATTTATTAAAACTGAACTCAATAGAAAGTGTAAATACTTTGTTTCCATTTTTAAATTCCTTTTCATTTGGAACGGGTTGGGGAAAATCCCCCATTTTGGGTATATACCTCATTTGGGGTAGCAGTTTATATCAATACCAATA
This sequence comes from Modiolus philippinarum, assembly GCA_002080025.1. Taxonomy (NCBI): domain Eukaryota; kingdom Metazoa; phylum Mollusca; class Bivalvia; order Mytilida; family Modiolidae; genus Modiolus; species Modiolus philippinarum. Next base: position 26,249 of record MJUU01036643.1, on the reverse strand, counting down.
TTTTTCACAAAAAACATACATTCAAATTTTTGGTTTTCAGAAAGTTATGTGTCCATATAAAGTGCAAATTTAACTTTTGCTGCATTCAATGTAAATAATTGCCCTTTTTAGCAGAAACTGTCAAATCCAAAATAAAGAATATAAACACTGTAAAATTATACCCTGTTTGGAGTATTATACCCCTACAGTGTGAGAACCGGTGTCCGCACATCTGATGTGTCCGCGCACCACCGACCTGTAGATGTTAAAGCCACTTTTGGCAAACACAAAACGTTGTGTCAACAAGTTTACAACTTTAACTTTCAATATTTGAAGAAAACAAAGAAAAATTACAAATTTTGGCGAAAAAATGTGTAATTTACTTCAAAAGGCTAAAAACAGCTAATCTGTTCAACCCTACTTTTGTTCTGAACCCCCGTTTAGAGTATTTTGTAACTTTGATACACAAATTTGCGTCATTAAATCAACAGAATAATAAATTTCTTTGATCACATGGTTCGTTTTGTAAAATCTTTCTTTTTAACATTTCTATGTTGGGTTTTCTAGGTCATGCGCGAACATACCGGCCAATACAATGTTTACGCCAAAATGGGTCAAGCTATGTTCAAGACCCCACATCACATAGTAAAGACCAATTTTCTAAAGCTTAATTGAATTTTTCAAAAGTTTTATACTCAATCATTTAAAGGGAATATTTACATTTAAGTTGTCCACTTTGAAACTTTGTAAGTCTAACGTATTAGTCTAAAGTGCGCAGACACACCGGCCTGCTCTGTAAATTATGGGGGATTTTCCCCAACCTGTTTAAAACAAATTAATGGCTTATAATTTGACCATTACAATCTCTGATAACTATAGTCATTTTGATACGATATCATTTCTCAATGTTCTTAAAACAAAAATATCGTGAGTACTATTTACATGCTAGGAGAAAACAAACAAGATTTTAACTATTTATGAAACATGCTTAAAATGTCAACATACAATGGCAATGCAACAGTCATTCATTACATTCAGAGGGTAATATTTAACCCAAAAACATAATGGGTGAATATGTCATATGGAAATTACATTCAATTACTTTTAAATCGACTGAAATAGGGAGAAATCTACTGAGACTACAACATGTGTTTTGTCTGATGCAAGATGGTGATTACATTGAAGTGGCGATTTAAATGTTTAACTCGACAACTTTCGTCTTTGAATTTTCCAGAATTTGTCACTTAAATAAAAAGTTAACTCAAGAAAATGTTCTAAATTTCTACAATTTAATCCCCATTACAATCCCGGTCGGTAATTTATTTGAATTATACTTAGATGGAACAAAAATTATAAGCCGTATAATCCTCACTTTACCTCGTGAAAAGTTTGTAGACTTCCGCCTCCGTTCAAATTGTTTTGCGGGAAATGCAACTGTCAAATTTTACAGTATGTCATCGTCTTACTCCAAAAAAGGTAGCAATGATAATCACCTGAAGAAAACTAAAGAATTACTTCAATCATTTGATATTCTTAAAGAAGTCGATACAAATAATACGGCTCTTGAAACTTTAAGTGAACCAAACCAGGATAGTTTTGGTCCATCTCCAGATTTGCTTGCAGAAAAGATAAAGCAAACAAAAGCAGAGATAGATGTTGTCAAGAATTCACCTGTTTCTGTGATTCCACAATCAACACAACTTCAGTATGAAATATTACAATCCGAACTGGAAAAAAGTATAGCAGAACTTACAGACACTCTAACCTTTATCAATTCAGAAGCACATGAAATGGAAGTTGAAATAAACCATGAAGAGGATTTAAATAATCAGTTAGGAGAGTTGGTGGTTGATTCACTTAAAAACAGATTAGAGGAACAAAATTTTGAATCAAACAATGTTGAAGGTGCAAAGGAAAAAATGAAAAGTGAAATTGCTGAAAAGAAGGTTAAAGCCAGTGCATATTTTAAACAACTTTTAAAAGACTCTTCACAATTTTGTAACAAATATTTTAGTCTTCCATCTGAGCAGGATTTTAGTGATCAGCAAAAGAAGTTGCGCTCTGCAGACAAAACTATGACAGTCAGAAATATGTTAAGTTTAAAAGATATAATTTCTGAACTTATGAACAAATGCTTTGATGAGCCAAATCAACCATACATAGTTCTAGACAAAAGATATTGGCCACCATATGTTGAACTCTTACTAAGATGTCAGATTGTTGTACGACATGCAGATGATCCAAGGAGAATCAGACTTATTCCTTTTCATTTATAACTACATTTACATTGTACATGTACAATGTACATTTGTACATGTACAATGTACATTTGTACATGTACAATGTACATTTGTACATGTACAATGTACATTTGTACATGTACATTTGTACATGTACAGAAATGAAAATGATTGATCGTAAAACATTTATCATGATGTATAATAGGAATTACTTGTTTATGAATTTCAGATTTTTTGTGGAATTATTTATTTTTTTAGATATTTTTGAGATACATTGTAATATTTTTGGTCCTCTACATGTACATATACTTTTTAGCTCGCCAGGACGAATGTCCGGTGAGGGATTGTCATACCCCCAGCGTCGGCGTCAGCAAAACTTTAACCTGGCTTGTGGAATTGAGACCTGAATAGCTAGGATGTTGATATTTGGTATGTGACTTCCTTGTGATAACAGCTTTCTTCTGGTACTATACTTGTAGTCATTTTGACCTTGACCTTGCCCTTAGCAGTGTTTTCCTTTTTTGCCAAACGAAAGGTGGTTGTTTTGAAATTAAAGATAGCCGGCTGTCATAGCCGGCTTTGTAAATTTGCGGCATTCGCGCACTTTATTTTTGTAATGTATATAAAAAACTGTAAAATTGATTACTTGATACATATTTAAGTAAATTAAAAGTATTTTTGTTTTGTTGTTATTTAGATTTGACAGTAAAGTTTTAAATCCATTCATATTTTATTTTATTTATTTTTTTTTTTAATATTGAGTATAACACACTTCTGCTTTCTATCCATGGCCACGATTTGTTCATATGGTATATGGAACTCAAATGTGATTCGTTTGTTGCAATAAATCTTTTGAAATCCTGTCGTATCTATCATCATCCCTTTGGTTTCAGACTCGCTGTTTTGATCGTTTTTCTCGTACTATTATATTCAAATTGAATGTTGGTCCCCCTTTTGATGATTTCTCCAACGGTTCGTTCTCTTTGCTTTGAATAATTTCATCCGGTATCTTTCCTTTTTCATTCTGTATGCAAGAAAACATCGATTCTGGTCTGTCCTTTTTGTTGGTTTTGTTTGGATCCGCCATTTTGTCTAATGAAAACAACGACGGAACTACGTCGGTGTGGAACTGAAAAAAAAATCCGTTTTTACCGACCACCTTGACGAAGGCAAAGGTGGTCGGCCTGCAAAAAAACCTGGTCGGCAAAGCCAGCTTAAATGGCGAATGGAAAACACTGCTTAGGGCAATTTTTAAAAACTTTAATCTTGCCTCTAGAAGTTAGGCTTTTAGTGGTAGGGTGTTCATATTTGGTATGTAACTTCCTTATGATGAGAGCTTTCTTCTGGTACCATACTTGTAGACATTTTGACCTTGACCTTGCCCTGGGGGCATTTTTCAGAAAACTCTAACCTTGCCTCTAGAAGGTAGGCTTTTAGTGGTAGGGTGTTTATATTTGGTATGTAACTTCCTTATGATGAGAGCTTTCTTCTGGTACCATACTGGTAGACATTTTGACCTTGACCTTTGTCCTGAGGGCAATTTTTAAAAAACTTTAAGCTTGCCTATAGAAGGTACATATATGTAGGCTTTTAGCGGTAGGGTGTTTATATTTGGTATGTGACTTCCTTATGATGAGTGCTTTCTAGTGGTACCAAATTTGTAGACATTTTGACCTTAACTTTGCCCTGAGGACAATTTTCAAAAAACTTAAACCTTGCCTCTAGAAGGTAGGCTTTTAGTTGTAGGGTGTTCATATTTGGTATGTAAATTCCTTATGATGAGAGCTTTCTTCTGGTACCATATATACTTATAGACATTTTGACCTTGACCTTGCCCTGAGGACAATTTGTAAAAAACTTGTAACTTTGCCTCTAGAAGGTAGGCCTTTAGTGGTAGGGTGTTTATATTTTGTATGTACAAAATGTAACTTCCTTATGGTGAGAGCTTTTTTTGGTACCGTATTTGTAGACATTTTGACCTTGACCTTGGCCTGAGGGCAATTTTTTAAAAACTTTAACTTTGCTACTAGAATTAAGTTGTTTAGTGGTAGGGTGTTCATATTTGGTTGTGACGTTCTTTTAATGAGAGCTTTCTAATGGTACCATATTTGTAGACATTCTGACCTTGACCTTGGCATGAGGGCAATTTTTTAAAAACTTTGCTTCTAGAATTAAGTTGTTTAATGATAGGGTGTTTATATTTGATATGTGACTTTCTTGTGAAGAAAGCTTTCTATTACTTGCGAATATTGTGCATTGAGGCTACTGGAATCCCCGGCAAGCTATGTTGTCTTCTGACAACTCTTGTTATTGCACCTAATGGAAAAACATCCTCTATAGCCCTTTTCAAAAAAAGTTTTTCCTAGATTTGAACTCTCCCATCAAACACTCTTAGCTTCCGGTTATCACTTGTACGGTTGGCTATTAAACAATACACAACTTTAACCCCGAATACATTTTAATTCTAACAAAATTAATGCAGTGTCACAGTAAACCACAGTAAACAATGACATGGTAATCTAAATATGAACAGTTTTATGAACTGTGTTCAGGATAAACAACACTTGCCGTGTGGGTTGATAACCGGGGCTGTTTATTTGTTTTTAAATGCTGAAACTGAAGGGCGGACCAAATGATTTCTTGAAAAGGCCTATATTTGATAACATTCCATAAATAAACCAGTAGTCTGTGATCTACTTACAGAGTGAGACTCCTGTGAGTCTCTGGTTTTTGTTAAGCTTTTGAGTTGTGTTCCTGTCTCCTGTACATTTTGTCCTGGAAGACCTTAGCAACCACATTTTAATAAAGGCCAAATTATAATGACTTTGAAGTTAGCAGACAAGACACTAGGTTCCATAGAACCATTACAAATTATTAGAATTACATTTATAAAATGATTAGAGAAATGTAATTCTCGTCTGTGACAAAAGTCCCTGAAAGGGAGTAGTCATGCACGAATATTCATTGTTAACTCTCTAAAAATATTAATAACTACCAGTTATATTTATTTATCCTGTACTGTATACAACATTTTTAGTCTACAGGTAGCTTATGGTTTAAGTTTTCCAGCAACACATGTGTTTCATATGACATGAACCTTGTTGATTCACCTGGCCAAAGGCCATGTGAGCTTTTCTGCTTTTGCCATCACTCGGCGTCTGTCCTCCGTCCGTCCGTTAACTTTTATTCAATGATCTTCTCCTCTGAAACTGATGGGCAAATACTAACCAAACTTGACCTGAATCATCACCAGGGTATGCTCTTTCAAGTTTGTGATTTTTATGTCTGTAGACCAAACAACATGGCCGCTGTTACTAAAAATAGAACATAGGGGTAAATTGCCGTTTTTTTTTTGCAAATTACTCGAAAATCATTACAGATATCAAAATTCTGAAGGGATAAATATGATCAGTATGATGAGATCTACCTGCCCTGCAATTTTGAAGGATATCTGTTTACCCGTCTTGGAGTAATTGCCCCTTTTCCGTAAAATTTTCAGTTTTTCGTTACTTTTAGGCTTATATATTGAAAATGGTAGAAGATAGAAGTGAAGTTTATATAACAGAAGTGGTCAGCATAGTAAGATCTACATGTCCTGCAATTTTTAAGAAAATCTGACAACTCACATAGGAGTTATTGCCGCTTTTTCTTTGAATTTTCACAATTTTCTAACGTTTTTACTATTATTTCAAAAACTGTTTGAGATATTGCAAAAGTGTTGAGGTTTTCCAGAACTACAATTTTTACAAATCTCCAGCAGTTCGCATCTCATCCAAGATGGCTGCCAGCGGGGAAGATAGTTTAACATAGGACCCTATGGGAAATGCATTCAAAGATCTTCTCCTCTGAAACCACTGAGCCAATGGGGACCAAATTTTGACACAGTAGTCCTTGGGTGGTCCCCTTTAAAATTTGTGATTTTTATGTTTGTACCTCATCCAAGATGGCTGCCATCGTGGAGCACAGTTTAACATAGGGAACCTATGGGAAATGTATTAAAATGTCTTCTCCTCTGAACCCACTGAGCCAATTGGAACCAAACTTGGTTACAGTAGTCTGTAGATATTTTCCTTCAAAGTTTATGATTTTTATGTTCATATCTCATTCAAGATGGCCGCCAGCAGGGAACATAGTTTAACATAGGGACTCTATGGGAAATGCATCCAAAGATCTTCTCCATCTTCTCCTCTGAAACTACCAAGCCAAATTGAACCAAACTTGGTCACACTAGTCCATGGGCGTACCCCTTTAAAGTTTGTCATTTTTACGTTCTTACCTCATCTGAGATGGCTGCCAGCGTGGAAAATAGTTGAACATAGGGACTCTACGGGAAATGCATTCAAATGTCTTCTCCTCTGAACCTACTGAGCCAATTGGAACCAAACTTGGTTACAATTGTCTTTGGGTGATCCCTTCCAAAGTTTGTGATTTATAGTTTGTCTCTCATCCAAGAATGAAAATGTAACATATGGTGAACTGATTTATAGTATGAGTGGGTGGTCTATTGGTGACAATGAATAAAACCAGTCACCAGGTGAGCGATACAGGCTCATGTGAGCCTCTAGCTATGATTGAAGGACTTTATAAACATTGTGACATAGTTTCTAATTCAAGTTGCATTGATTTCCCAGGATTTTTGTCTCGCCCGCAACGAAAGGCGCGGAAAGCGAGACATATGCGTACAAAGGACGACGGCGGTGGCATGACCTTAATGTTAAGTTTTTGTGATTAGGTCACTTTCTCAGTAACTGTAAGTGTTAGGTCAATGATATTTGGTATATAGGTTGGTCTTGAGTAGTACATGACAGTTTGCTATATGGCTTTTGTCTGTGGCCTTAATTTCACGGTTCAATGAACATGTAAAGTTTTTGTGCTTAGTTTAGTTTCTCTGTAACTATAAATGGTGGGTCAATGATATATGGTATGTAGGTTGGTCTTAGGCAGTACATGACAGTCTGCCATATGGCTTTTGTCCTTGACCTCAATATCACGGTCTTGTGAGCATGTTAAGTTTTTATGATTAGGTCATTTTCTCATTAACTATAAGTGGTAGGTCACTGATATTTGGCATTTTTGT
>MJUU01036641.1:18232-32316 GCA_002080025.1 Modiolus philippinarum | reverse complement strand
AAAACGATTTTTGAAAACCTACGGCTTTTCCCCATAGTTAACTACTTACAAGTGCGTTTTGATCTTTAAAACATGTCAAATGGCCATCACTGGGTACCCTAGAAACAGAAAATACCGGGAACAAATTCATGTTGCTCCACTTGCAATAAAAATGGGGATAGTCATTAAATAAGCCGAGAAAAGGGAAATAATGAAAAAAAACTCAGTAAAAGGAAGAAGAAAGGGAAATAAATCGTTAAAAGGGAGAAATACAAACCAATGAATAAGAAAGGCGGAAATAGTGATAGAAAATCACTCAAGAAGTGTAGGAAAGGGAAATCATCCTAGAACAACAAAAACTATCCCCTTCAGAGCAATGAACAAGATCGTAATAGAAGACACACCAGTGCAGCCACTGGAAACTTCCGGTTTATAAAGATGACTTCAGAGAATCATGAGAAATATTAACTAAATCGCGTATTTGAGCTCCTTCCTGTAGTAAACGTAATTCAAAATATAATTATATACAGAATGCTATGTCAATATGACGGCCAACCGGAAAAACATATCCACTTTCAGTCCCGCATGCGTTCTCCTTTATCTCTTTTTAGAACCCCTCAGGGTCACGGGTTGAACTATGATATTAATATATCACAAAATATGAATTTGTAAATTACAACATATTTATTGGGCCATTATGGTAATAGGCAAGACAGTATCTACCTCCGGTTGGACATGTGCAGCCTTCTACTTGCTGTTCTAGACAAGTGAAAACGGTCACATGACTCTATTCGTTTTGTTTAGGTGTAGAAGCGAACCCGGTGACATCACTTCCGGTTTTCAACCTTATGACAGCAATATTTTTTCAGTAGAGGGGTAATGATGTAAACTTTCAATACTTGTAGAACTCTTAAAAGCCTGACTTGCTCTATCGATTTTTCTAAATAAAAAAAAATTTAAATAACACAACTCATTGGATGAATGAAGGTCCGAAAAGCACCTAAACGGCGTAAAAAATGCAAGTTACGGGGGTATTGTCGTAATTTGAGGCCGCGGCAATATCTTACTTTATTTGTGTTTTCACATAAACAATAGTTACAGTTTATACTACTGGTCGTTATTTTTCCGCTTCTAATAACATAGCTACCACAAAAGAGATTCATGTTCGATAACTCTTTGAAACAAAAGCTGTTTAATTTGAGTTTAAATGAAAAGTTTTCTCTGAATAAGAAAACTTTAGAAAAACAAATGACCGTATTTTCAACTTGAAAACATTATGTGTATAAAGTTATCTCTCCCGCCTGAACTAATACAGAATGGCCTTTCTATCGTTTATTTTGTTTCGAGCTTTTAGGGGTAACGGTGATTTTTCACCTTTACTTGGTTATTGGTTTACACCCCATGCGCCACCTATTGGCAAATATATTGATTATGCAATAACAGATTTTTCTTCCAATTTTCACGAGTATTTATTGATCTTTTTGGGAGCGACTAATTTTTGATTTTCGGATTGTAGCACTAACTGCACAGGTAAATTCATTATGTATCAAGAGTTGTCGCGCGTTGGTCGAATTTTCGCAATAGTTCACTGCAATAGTTACTGACTTAATTGATATTGCTAAATAACATGCACAGTACAATCATTGTCATGAACACCAAAGGAAAGGTAACTCCAGCACAATATATTTTGATAAAAAGCATTGCAAGGGAGTTTGAAAATATAATATAACAACAAACTACTAAAGCACTATAACATATCCAAAAAATAAATTCTAAAACTCGGATTAAACTCCTTCCATCTTAGTTGTGTCCTTAGCCATATTTAATAGTACAGATTATTTGGGCTTCGTTTGGTTGTTATGCGCTTTTGAACTTTTTTTAAATCTTGGATTTCCTATTTTGGGGTTCTTGTGCTGCTGATGAGGAATTAATTTCCAACATGGCCATACAGCTCATTGAAATTAATTGCAGTTTAGGTAAACATATGTGGTATGATCTCATTTTCAATTACTCCATATCCTTTCGTAAAATACTTAAACCTAACCCTAAAGTAGATGTATTAATATTCAGTTAAGTTGAGGAGTCTTCTATCATCATTTGCACCTATTTTGCTTTAAAAGAGGAACATTATTCCAATTGTCTTAAATTAATCACATTGTTAGAGTTTCACATTGGTCAATCTGCATTTCCTTTGACTTGTAATAGACTTATAAAAATATTGATGATGTTCTGTACATTAATGACACATCTATTTCTAAATATATCATCCAGGAAACTTAAGAAACAGCTAGATCTACATCTCTTTTAACTCATATCTCGACTTTGACGAAAATGTTTTGTAATTTGACGAAAATGTTCGTCTCAGAACTAAAATTCACGACAAGGGGACAACTTAACTTCAGAGTAAGTGAAAAAGAATTGACAGTCTAAAAAAAATATTCCAATGACAACGGAAAAAAAATAAAAAAGGTACAAGAAATCACGTAAGAACGACAAAGAAAAGAAAAAGAAAAGACACACATACTGATGAACAACACGGACCCAAATTAAAACCATGAGTGAGGTCTGGGAGAGAAAGCATCTCCTGCTTCTTTTACGCAACATGTCAATCACTTAGGGGAAACAACAATCTTAAAACTTTAGATTGGAAAATCTGTTTTCATGTGGGAAACAGATATCCGATAGCAGTCCACATGATCGTAACACTTCTGCAGTGATGACTTCAAGTTATGGGTAACATACTTGTTTAAGTAATCTATTTGTGAGCAACCGGGCTCTATCAAGTAAATAACTGTATATATAGATCAGAGGCTTTGAGAAGCAAACGAGTTGGAAGACGTAAACTCCATATGCCGGCGCTGTTGGAATGTTGCTACAAAGAAAAGGAAGTTGAATATTGGAAAAGTGAACTCATTGCGTTTGTCATATAGCTTAGTTTGGTGTCTAGCTTTGTTGTCAATATTTCAAGATTAAGGTCAAGGAATAAGGTCGATGTGGAAGTTTCTGGAGTATCCTTAATTTTGAGCTATTTTGGAAAGATAAGATGAAGAAAAACACCAAAGCGAGAGTTGTTTAGTGACTAAATATAATTTATATGTGGATATGCAAACACTAAATTCACAGTTACTTCGATTTTCAGTATTTCGTTATCTGTATAACAGAAGCTAAAATTAAAGGTTTGGTTTTTTATCTTTACTTTGAAATCAGCCTAAAATTGTCAATTTTCCTAACACGGACAATAGTACTCCAACTGATTCGTTACGAGAAAGCTTGCACTTGGAGACTTTCTCATAAGGTTAAGTAATCTACGTGACTGCGGTCGACAATTTTTCCTTCGGTTTTCCACCTGGCTTGTAAAGATTTCTTGATCATATCTCTGCATTTTTCAACCATATCGTTGTATCCAAATCCAGTTGTTGTTTTTTTCTGACTATAACTTGTATCAACTTATTCTTCAACCTTTTGCTTGCATTTTTGACTGTCGCATTTTTTGGTTTAGCAAGCTTTTTCATCATATTTGTTATTAGTGTAATACCCGGCTTCTTCAGGATATCCTTCATCAATGGAATGCCAAACTCGAATTCATCGCAGTGTCAGTCACCTGATCTGTCAATAGTGGAATAAAAAGATTTATCATAATATCCTTCATCAGATTTATTATTCGAATGGATACTAAGATTCTTTAAACTCTCCTTCGTTGGATCTGTCATCAGTTGCCTACTCAGATCCGGACTTACTTCCCTAGACCTGCTAGTCCTCGGTATATGTTTTATGTTGTCTTTTTAAACAAGTTCTTTACTTTGCATAAATTGATAAATAAAATATTTTTTTTAAAAATCCAAAGTGTCTTTTAGTCGAGAATGAGAAATCACAATAAACGGAGTTTAAATAAAGTTACATTCTTAAAAGTTTGCTTTGCAACCGAATCAATTTAAAACTTTTTCTTTCGGATATTTTTCATTGAAATTTTCATATATATCTTAAATCAATAACACTAACCTTTTCGTCTTTGTCTTTTATACGTTAATACAAAATTTTGTTGATGTCACTCACTATATGATCATGGCTATACGTATTAGACTCAAGAATTTTTCACATGAGCTTCTCACAACTATGCCCATGTGCAAATTTTACTTCATTGCTGCTGCTTTTGACTAGGGGCTGTGGCTGTTGTTGTCTCTAGCTGACGTAAAAATTGAAAGATGTCTCGCAAAATTGATAGATGATGATTAAGAAATATACGGATTCCAGACACGATTTGTGAAATTCATATTCATCACTAATCTTATTTGATTTTTTAAATACTCTAACATGATTCAGGAATAAAATAGTACCACTCGAGAGAATGCTCGCTCAACTCATGAACCGATCACAACGTGCCACTTTGTTTATATTGCTGCTTCTTATATTAGACAGTACTCTTTGGTTCATGCTACTGCTCCTCGTTGCCCTTAGAAAAGACTCATATGGATACACCATCATTTTTCAAAACTTTGTTTGTTTTTTTTTTAATTTAAAATGTTATTCTGAACACCTGTTTGTAATATCCACATCTCACTATTTTATATTACCAGGTTTTCTTGCAATTGATTCGGTGAGTGCCCTGTCATTGTTTATATGTCTTCTGGTAGGACTTTTTGTCAGAACACTTTGTCAGTTTATTTTATGCATGTTGACGATCCCGCATTCATGAGTGCGTAGTATGAATGAAGCATTGCCCGACATCATTCCCATTCTAGCAAAGAATTCCAGTTAAACCGGTACTCGGGGCTGTCTTTAACTTACTCTGATGTACATTTGTATGAGCAAAGCTCATTGTTGAAGGCCTCGTTGTGACTTCAAGATGAATAACAACAATACAAGCGTTGTTCCTTTGCTTGTTTACCGTGTATTTGTAGAGACTGTCTCATGTGCATTTACTCAACATCCTATCATTGTTTTCCGGAGTTTGTCTCTCCTGCAGTTTGAGTTCGTAAAAAGATTTTCAGTGAGAGAGAAGTATGCTCTACATATATTTCAGTAACGGTGCACTTGTTCTAGAAAGAATTTTTCTCATATAGATACACTACCAACTAATATAGTCAGGGCGCACTACACTATTTCAATACGCCAATGTTTGACATTCGAAAATAGTACTATAAAAAATAGTGCCTTTTCATTTGTAGTGACTCCAGCCAATTGATACATGTTATAATCAGCAAGATCATAGAATATTTCTAGGTGAATGATGGAGAGCAAAGAACAGTTGAAAAACATGATTAAGTTGCATAACAAGATAGAACGGATCGAATGAAATACGACCAAATACCGAAAATTCTCTGTTGCGACTATGTACAAAATTAACCGGAACTTTTCAATTCAATTTTATTTTCTTATTTGACATACAACATATGGTTTAAATGTATTTATTTTATTGTGTTGGTGATTTGTTAACGGAAAACAAGTTCCTGCACCTGGTAAAATTCATTTCTATATTATTGGAATTTTTTAAATCCCGGAATTCAATATACGAGTCAATGGGAGACCGAATTAGTGGTGTGCCTCGGATCCTGTCAAAACCTAGAATTTTTCTCTTATAGGAAGGTTCGCGAACCTCATTAGTGATGTCACAAAATCTAATTTACATATGCAAATGAGCATTTTTGGTTGGCAAAGTCGTAGTTGGACAACTATTTAACAATGAAAAAGAATTTTTTATCATTTATAATTTTTTTATTACCCATCCGATTTTGGATCTGTAAAATGCGTAATAGACCTCAAGATTTTCATATTTTTTCTGCCGATTTACTTTTTTTTAAAATTTCTTATAGAAATTTTTTTATGTGGTTTTAAAAAATGTCAATATTGCCGAAATTTGTATACTTTACAAAAACGCTAATTTCATAGATTTTGAAAATAATATATTTAAAAAAATTAATACCCTGTAAAAGTGTAAACAGTCCAGAATTTCAATCAAAAGGAATTATCAAAATATCTCAATTAACAATTTCGTACGAGTGAATTGAAAATGACATTTTTATTACCCTAATCAAATAGCGCGATTTCTTGCCAACCAAATTTACCTTTTCGAGTCTGTGACGTCACGGCGAACCTTCCTATAGGTAAAATGTTTTTCTCTAATAGGTGAAATGTTTTTGTCGTTCGATGTACAAGCCTAGTCTCATACAGGTAAAATATTTTTGTCGCTCGGTGCACAAATCACACTACAGTTGCAAAAAGAGAGAAACATCAAGGAAGAAGCTAAAACATAAACAAAACCGTCTTCAATAAAATTGGAAATAGGAATTGAATATTTATCAATTGTTTATAATGCCCACATTTCACTATCTAATATTGTCAAGTTTTCTTGCAATTGACTCGATGAGTGCCCCTTTGTTGTTCACTGTGAGGTCTTTTCGTCGGGCAATGGATGCAAGTAGTTGTAAGAGCCATGCCGGTTTAACTTATGTTTGTTTACGATCCCCCTTCATGAGTGCGAAACATGGATGTATCATTGCTCGACATATTGCAGTTAATTCTGCTTAAAGTGGTGCTTTGAACTGTCTGGAGCTTACATTAGGTATGAGTAAAGGTCATTGTTGAACGCCTAATGGTGACTTTAATATGAAGAATAACAATAAAAGCGTTGTTCCATTGCTTGTTAACCATGTATTTTTAGAGACTTTGTCTCGTGTACATTTTCTCCATATCTTTTCATTGTTTATTTAAGACCGACTTTTGTCTATCCTTCAATGTTGAGTCCGCAGAAAGATTCATCGAGGGAGAGGTGTATGCTCTACATGTATATATATTTCAGTAATGATGTACTTGTTCTTGAGAGAATTTCTCGTATGGATACATTATCATATTTTCAAACTTTAGGCATTTTATTTTTTGTAATTTCAAAACGTTATCCTAAACACCTGTTTAAAATGCCTACATCTCACTATTTTATATTACTAAGTTTTTTCTTGCCACGATGAGTGCTCCGTGGTTGTTTATATGTTGTGGTTGCCTTCCGGTAGGTCTTTTTGTCGGACAAGGGATGCCAGCAGCAGTTTGAATACTTTGCCATTTATTTTATGTTTGTTGACGATCCCGAATTCATGAATGCAAAGCATCGATGTAGCATTGCTCGACATCTAGCAATAAATTTCGCTTTAACCGGTGCTCGGGGCTGTCTTGCACTTACTTTGCGGTATGAGCAAAACTCACTGTTGAAGGCCTCATGGTGACTTCAAAATGAAATACAACAATAAAAGTGTTGTTCCATTGCTTATTTATCATGTATTTATAAAGACTTTGTCCCATGTGCATTTACTCCATATCTTTTCATTCTTTATTATCCGTTTCGCGTCAAATATAAAAAAATGGATAGATCCACACACAAAAAAAAATTTTCTCTTTGATTAATGTGCCAAGGAGACGGTAACTCAATATACAAGCTTCAGAGTTAGTACAATGGTTTTTCAACAATAAATTAATATAAGAACAAGAGGCTCTCAAGAGCCTGTATCGCTCACCTGGATCCTGCAGCACTATAATTCCCAACTGATGGTCCATCTTTGGTGGTGTATGTACATAAAAATCAGAAACTTTTTATAAAATTTAATTAAAATTGTTCAAGCAGTTTCAGAGAAGATTTTTGAATGCAGTTTCCAAACTTAAGGGGACTATGTTAATCTACGTTCCCTGCTGACAGCTATTTAACATAAAACTTTGAAGAGGGTCACATAAGGACTATCATATCAAAATTCTACTGGAATTGTTCAAGCAGTTTCAGAGGAAAAGATCTTTTTATGCATTTCCCACTTGGTCCAATGTTAAACTAAGTTTTGCTACTGGTGGCCATGTCGGAAGTAGGATCAGCACCAAAGTAACAAGCTTGGTCAAAATCTCACAAGTTTCATTTATGCAATGTTTAAATTGAATCCATTCAATGGTTTTCCATGATATCTTTGTATGCATTTCCCCTTAGGGTCCAATTCATTGCTGGCAGCCATGTTGCATGATGGATCAGAACTGAAGTAACAACACTTGGTCAGCTTCTCATAAACAAATATGAAAAAGAAAGGAAATTGGGTAAATGTCAAGGAGACAACATCCCATATTCAGGTTAAAACGACAAAAAACAAAACATCTAGGGGTCACCAAATGGTCTTCAACACAGTGAGGAACCTCACACCATATAGTAAGCCCTAAATGGCCCCGAAAAGGTAAAAAACTGAATAAATCAATGGAAACAAACCACATCCAATAACCCAAATATCAAAAAACTAAAATTTTATAAGAAGACAAGGACAAGCCAATGACCAACATATTCCTGACTTGGGACAAGCGCAAAAATTGCGGTGGGGCTAAACTCGTTCTCCCGGATCCAAACCCTCCCCTATGTGTGGTGAATGGCCCAAAATGAATACACAAAAAGACTCACAGTAAAAATCAAACTAGAAAAAAGTCCAACTTATCAAGACGAGTACCCTTACAATGAAGTACATAAAACATGAAGACAATACATACAGGTACTGTCCGGACAAATGCTCGCAGTTACTGACAGCTAGCTAAGGACATAATTTCCGTTGACTATTATATCAAGCCTTCTTAGATTTTAAATTTCAATTGAAATACTTCTAAATAGATTTGGTATAACAACATCATCAATTATGAAAGAAGAACATGATATTGTGCAATGCCAAATACTGCCAATATGAAAAATTGTTTAAATTTAGTTATGGTGTAAAGCATTTAGGAGATGATCAATATTTTTGCCAACAAAAACCAGAAGTAAAGATTAAACAATGCTGTATTTATATCCTTTATGAATAAGTTTGTTCAAAGTTTGGATTAAATCTATTAAGCAGTGCTCTAGAAGAAGATCTTTTGTTAAATTAAGTTCACAGCTGGTGACACTTGGTCAGCATCTGACAGGCATCATTCATGTCATGTTTGATTTAAATCCATTCAGCAGTTCTCTAGAAGATCATTGTGTGCATTTCCCATACGGCCAATACTGTCGGTCATGTCAGATGACAGATTGGCACCAAAGTAATAACACTTGATCAGCACCTCATAAACATCATTCATGGAAAGTTTGGTTCAAATCCATTCAGTGGTTCTAAAGAAGAAGTTCTTTGTTAGCATTTTCCCATAAGGTCCAATGTTAAAATTAAGATCCCCGCTGGCGGCCATGTTGGATGATGGATCGGCACCAAAATTACAACACTTGGTCAGCACCTCATAAGCATCATTCATGCCCAGGTTGGTTTAAATCCATTCAGTGGTTCTCAAGAAAAAGTTCTTTGTATGAATTTTCCCATTAGGTCAAATGGTAAACTAAGTTCCCCGCTGGCGGCCATCTTGGAAATGGTCGGAAAACTTGAATGTGTTCAATAAAATATAGTCCTTAACATGCTGAATATTTTTGCAATTTAAACTTGACCTCTATCTCAAAGCGTTTTTTAAATATAGGACAAAAAGTAAACAATCACGAAAAATTTGACCAATAAAGGACAACAACTCATATATAGGTAATTGGAATTTCTTCAAAATATCCATGTGGGTAGATCTTAACATGCTGAACATTTTTTCAATTTAAACTTAACCACTTTCTGTTATAGTTTTTTAATAAAAAATTAAAAAAAACATCAAAATTTTGAAAATTTTACGGAAAAAGGGCAATAACTCTTAGACGGGTCATCAGAATTTCTTCAAAATTTCAGCATGGGTAGATCTTCTCATGCTGATCATTTTTATCACGTGTCAGATTTTAATTATCTGTAATGGTTTTTGAGTTATTTGCCAAAAACTGTAAATTAACCCTATGTTCTATTTTTAGTAACGGGAGCCATGTTGTTTGACGTAAGACATACAAAATAAGAAATCTGAAACTACATACCCTAGTGATAATTCAGATAAAGTTTGGTTCCATTTGACCCAGTGGTTTCAGAGGAGAAGATTTTTGAAAGTGAGCTAACGACGGACGGACGGACGGACAGACGACGGACGCCAAGTGATGGCAATAGCTCACCCTGGCATAGCCAGGTGAGCTGAAAATGATGATTATATAGTAGAACTATGACATGGTGCTATCGAAAATTAGAATAGTTCATTGTTGAATTTTCCTATTTGGTAATGGACCATATTCGAGTTCTGGTACCAGAGGGTTTCAGAGGAGAATATGAAAATGTAGTTTTTCAATATGGTCCAATGTTAAACCTTATTTTCGAGCTGGTGACCATGTTTCGTTTTTTGCAACATGAGAGTTACCCAAATTCAACACTGAATGAATTTGGTTTTAACGATTAATATATTCTTAATATAATTGTCTCCATTCGTCCATTATTGTTTTTTTTTAATTTTTATCTTTTTCTTATTTCATTTCATTTATGTTTTTTTATTTTTGTGTTGTTCAAACTGTTATCATTCAAATATATCTACAGAAGAATTTCAAACTATATATATGGTGAATAAAAGGATATGGAGTAAATGCACATGAGACATAGTCTCTACAAATACATGGTAAAAAACAAGCAAAGGAACAACGCTTTTATTGTTGTTCTTCATCTTGAAGTCACCATGAGGCCTTCAACAATGAGCTTTGCTCATACCTCATAGTAAGTTCAAGACGGCCCCTAGCACCGGTTTAAGCGGAATTCTTTGCTAATTGTCGAGCAACGCTACATCCATGTCTTTCTTGGTCATGGGTGCGGGATTGTCAACAAACATCAATTAAACTGGCAAAGTGCTCTTACAATCACTGTCATCCTTTGCCCGACAAAAGCACCAGTGTCTTAAGCTAGTGGACAACTACAACATATAGACAAACACAGGGCACTCATCAAGTCGAATGTAAGAAAACTTGGCGTTATAAAATAGTGAGATGTGGGCACTTAAAACAGGTGGTCTGAATTACATTTCGAAAATTACAAAAATAATTGTCAAAATTTGAAAGTATCAATAGTATATCCATATGAGAAATTCTCTCACGCACAAGTACACCATAACTGAAAAATATAGAGAGCATACATCTCTCGCACGAACCATAGCTTTGCATAACTTTAACAATATGCCGAGGCTGTAGATGGCGATTTCAAGAAATTAATACTCTTCGACGCAGATTCGAATCACAAAAATAAATAATAATAAATAAATAAAAATAAAGCAAATACATTAATAAATAAAAATAAAATAAATAAATAAGACTACGAGTTCGCCAAGCAATCGTTGAAGAGAGTTGCAGAACCACTTAAGAGATTACCTGATCTGAGGAAAAACGATCAAGTCTATGAACCAGGGGATCTTGTTGATGTCATCAAGTCAGCAAAAACAAAAGGGAAGAGTCCGAAATTACAACCGCAATGGACAGTCCCTTTGACATGAACAAGCGTTACGGGTAAAAAAAAAATGAATGAAGAATGAATAAATAAAATAATCTTTATTTCAAGAGGATAACCCCAATAGCCGAAACTAATCTTCCTGGGGGTCCTCAAATACAAGCATAAATAATAAAATCACATATAATATATACAAACAGTTTGCCATATAAGGTGTATAAAACAATTCAATTGCATTTGATTAAGATTCAGATATACTTATTCTAGTATTTTGCAATTTATTACCATTTAAAAAGTAGGTATAACATTTTTCTTTAAACTGTTTAATTGATTTGCAAACTTTCAAATCATATGGTAAGCTGTTCCAAATTTGTGAGCCAGAATATAATGAAGCCGGCAGTGCTTGAATCAATCCCAATGTGGATAGTTTCTCAAAAAAGAAAAAAAAATCAGGCGGGAGAGACGAATGAAGAATGCGAATACCAAAAATGTGATACACAGAACACTCGAGATGAGACGAACAGGGAGTGAACCCCCTGAATCGAGGACACAGGTTCCAGATTCAGGTGGTAGTCGGTATGATGAGCAACAAACGTTTCAAGAAAGGAATGAGGAAGGACCAAAATTTGATATTAAGAGTCCAAGTGAGTCGAGGACACAGGTTCCAGCACACACGAACATGACAAAGCGGAATCGCAAAGTCATCAGTCAAAATCTGTCGAGGAAATTAACGACATCGATGATCAGAGTGAGTCGAGGACACTGGTTCCAGACTCACCAGATTTTCACGATACTTTAATAGAAGACTCTGAAGAACTGAAGAAAAAAATAAGAACTAAAGTAGACTGTGAGTCGAGGACACTAGCTCCAGACTCATAAGGGAAAACTATAAACATTGGAAATTGGCCAAAGAGTCGTTATGGAAGGAAAATTAGAAAGATAAAACTTATTCGCTATGATGATGACTACTGAATCTGCCAAAGTTCAAACATTGTGTGAAATGGACATTAAATTATGTTAAACGTTTGTTGTAGTGAACATTTAATTTGTGCAATTTATGGGAATTAACCATGAACATTTAAGAAGAAAAAGGGGAGGAATTGTGATATACATGTCCGGAATCTATGTACTTGTATTTAGATTGAGCGTTCTTGGTAAAGTTTTTGAAGCATGAACACTTGTGATTCTCTGGAGCCATTTAGAACCCTTCTCAGCGTGTCGTGGTGCCATCCGGATCCCAGGACACGTTTGTTACAAGATTTAGGCATCACAATAATTATAAACTGTTCCCACCTAAATAATCTTAAGAAAGGTGTGGTTTATTAATAGTCTTAAACGATGTTCCATGATGGAATCGGGAACAGATGATGAAAATTTGAACATTTTCTATATGTTATATTAGAAGAAGTTAAAAAAAATTGAATTATCAAGCCCTTTCCTTATCCGATTCTCTCCGCTGTGAAATTTATGGATCGACGTAGTGAGTGGAATAAGAACTAGACTATTCAATTAGAGCAAAACAGACCATTGAATGAATTGCATAATATATACATTGTATTACTGTAAAATGCGGCAAGTAAATGCATTTGATATGGATTCTTATTGTATCTTAAATGGATAAATGATTCAACTAGGCAAATATTTTATTGTCGATGACTTTGATAATATAATCACGAAGACCGTTTCAACATAAAGTCTTTACCGAAATGAGTCTTTCTAATTACTGAAAATTCAGCTTCCATCAATTGAAGTGGAATTAGACCAAAATTTGATAAATAAGTATAACTTTTAAAAAAAATCTCATATTGTTGTTAAAAATGTTGTCGAAAAAATTGAAAGTAAATTTGGCAGTGAAATATGGAAAATGAGGAAAAGATATTAATGTTCCGTCGACTTTTAAATAGCTATGTCTCATTTCCAAAACACTTCTTAATTTGCTGCACAATAAAAAAATCATTAGAATGTTTTTAATATGTTTTGAATTTTTGACAATAACGTTTACTCAGAGACAGTATCTCAAACAACAATAACTTCAATGAGATAATCCTATTGACTTTCTTTATACTAGCTTTCTTTATATCGTTGACATATTAAGCTTCAATTCAGGAGAAGGACTTGTAAGCTGTTGGGATACCTTTTTTATATTTGCTTTGCCCAAAAGATTATGCAGATACGGAATTCGAATAACAGGTGAACAAGCAGACGGCATCACAATAATGGCAATCGGAACGTCATGATTTTGAATTACATGTAAAGTATTCAAAGCTTAGTAGATTCCATCCATAACAAGGACATTTACTCATACCATGCTTCACATATGCGGAAAAGTAAACCTTGACAAATATACCAACTTCACTTTTACCTCAGTATAATTTAGTCTTAACCAAAAAAATTAAAATGCATTAAAACATGATCATTGAAGTTAATTCAGTTGTTTTGTAGATGGCAATTTCGACAACTGTGCTTATAGAGAGCAAATTAAACCAAGGGCCTAAACGTCACAACGATAGCAGATGAGGTAGTACGGGGGTATGAAACTGCGCACCATTCTTGCGCATCTGACAAATAATTGTTTCATTATGGGAATATCGGCAAAATGATTTTCAATGTCTGATGAAGGTTAAATTTGATCAAATCAAGATTTAATAGGCGACCTTGAAGAATATTGAACCCTTTTAGCAAATTCCTATTTTATGAAGCGGGATATTTGTAAAGAAATCAGAGTAAAAATTCAGTTTATCTACAAATAACAAAGAAAAATATCAGGAAATTCTTTCTTTCAGTATTAAGCCC
>MJUU01036641.1:0-18163 GCA_002080025.1 Modiolus philippinarum | reverse complement strand
TTATGAAGAAACTCCTTAGCTTCATATGAAAATATGAACTTTCACAATTGTAGCTTTTAGAATATCGATTTTTAGGCCAGACTGAAGTACTTGACAATTGATCTGGTGATACCCTCAGTGATCAACAATGGGCTATTCCAGAAATAATCCGTACCCCCCTATGGAAGAGGTGCATGTCTAAAAAAAAATTCCATGGATATTATTCTGTGAGAAAAATTTAATTGTCTGGAAATTCCAGGCAACACTATGGAAGATAGTGGCTCAATTTGTAAAAATCCATGGAAATTCTTTCATGAATAGCGTAAAATTGTTTGGATTTTTTTTTCAAACAATAAAAATTTCTGGAAATACTATCCAAGACATATAGACATTATCTATATATGTCTAACATTATGAAAAATTGACGGCTAAACAGGAATATAGACAAAGCATACCCTCATCACAAATCAATATGTTACATTTCAAAGGATAGTCAGGGTACTAGCTTCTGCTAGTACATGAACACCCCTACTCCATCCCATTCAAATTCGTCACTAATTTCATGTGATATTTGTCAGATTGAAAAGAAGCAGTTGCAGAAACACAAAAAGGTTTGCTTTCATAACTACTGGGGTCACTTTCAGGCTTTTTGGTCACGTACATGTAGCGACATGGCTTTGCATGTCAGGGCCAAAGATTGGCAATTTCTGGCTATAAAGTTGTTAAGATGGGTTTAAAATGAAATAGATGTTTTATTTAATAAATAGTAAATGTAAAACAATAAATCCACAACAGTAAAACTTGACAAACGTTTATGTATATTATGGCAAATCAAATGACTTTTATTTAGTATCAAAAAACTTGAAAATTATTCGTCTGACTTAAAAAGTTTTGAAAACAGACAAATTTTCACATGATTGAAGATTGTCTTTATATAGAACCTGGTCCATATAAAAATTTTCTGCATCAGAAAAGATTCTGAACATTTGTACTTGTTGAAGATGAGTATCGTTTCTTTTTCAAATTTCAAATAGTTTCCATCATTCAAATTTTTCACTCTCTATGGAATTCTTTTCTTTTCTACATTTGTCAACTTAATTTAATAGGTCTCATAAGTTTGTACCTTTTTGAAACAAAATGCGACACTAACTTAGGTTACACCTGTCAGAAAATCATCTGTCGAATATTTCATGTTTTACATGATTTAAGCATTGAAAATTTCCTTTTAACGAAAAGTGTGTATTTGCAATGATAAATTTGAAATTAACACATATGTGCAAGAAATTTACACCTATGTGCAGTCCAAAGGAGTCAATTATCCTGGCTCCAAAATATATGTGTATGCAGATATGTTTCATTTATTTTTATTTTTTTGGAGGGGGGTGGCATAGGGTTGGTTTCGTTAACTTGTATAAAACACAAGAATTTTAGAAGAACAAAAATCATATAATTAAAAAAATCTGTAATAATTCATTGTACATGGTTGTTTTAACTTGGATTAAAATTTCCCACCAAGAAAACAAAACAAAAAATTACTTCAGATTTTCCAAACAATTTCTTCCAACATGAAAAAACTTAGAGGCTCCTCCAAAAATTAAATCGTTGCAACAAGCCATCTAGAATTAAATATCCAATAATGAATTGAAAGACTGTCAAATAAAACATGTAAAAGATATGCATAATTGATGATGTACAGATTTGTACTGATCACTTCTTAAACATATGTGGATGATAGTATTCAGTACAGAGAGATAAGTTTTAGTTACGTAAAGTTGCAATTATGTAACCAGCACTCCTGCTGATATGACCTTGTTATTTCAATCATTCCTTGTGTTATTCAATGGTGATTTAAGGACAGGAAATACATGTCAAGATGTTGATTAGAAAGACATTTAATACTTGTGGTGTAAGATATTATCCATTGAGTTACTTTCACCCAGAAGAAAATCTGTTAGAAATAAATATCTGTGCCTATAATATAAGCAACAAAGAGACCCCCCCCTTTTTCAGACAGATAGGAATTTTCTTAGATTTTTAAGATACATAATTTCTATACATTAAATATATAATCCTCCTTTGTACCTGGAGCATTTTTAAATCACCATTTGTAGCTGGACCCAGAAGTTTATATTTAAAAGACAAAATGGTATGACTATTTTGTTGTTTGCAGAACATATAATTCAAAATATTTAGGATTTGTTTTAGGTAATATGGTATTGCCCCTTTTCTATTGATAAGTATATGCACTTATTAGATTTGGATAAGATAAAAAATTATTTATTGATATATAAAATAAATGTAGCTCTAATATTGTTTGAAGAATTAATTAACCACAATAACAGTTCCAGAATACACATTTCAGTGTTTTTTTTTGTATGTCAAATTTGGGTCCGAATATCGGACCCATTCCCAATGCGAAAATTCCTTATTTTTTCCCAAAATAATGTTTAATTTTCCCAATTCTGCAGTGCCATGGATTTGATATAAATTTAACCAAAATAAATACTTGAAATTGGTTTTTTTATGTTCAACTCGTGTACTAAAACTTTTTGCATTCCGCGTATTTTCCCTACGCTATTTATAGTTATAATCATAGAGATATTTTTATCTGAGCCATGTCTTTAGATGGTAGTAATAGACAATAATTATATAGATAAAGTACCGTCAATAGGTACTACTGAGTCCGAGAATGGCAAGATTGTTACATTATTAGCGACAATGCACAGCCCGGCACCTGAATCGGTTTTCAGGGGCTTCGGCTACAGAGCTGCCGGGCGCGTCCCCAGGTGGTGGATAGGGGAATGCCCTGTCTATGCGGGGTAGTCAGGTCATAATACGGAAAGCCTGACCGCGAACCATTGTAGCCAAACTGTGTGGAGAAACGCCACGCTCCATGCAGTATAAAGACCCCTTCTACTATATTTCTCTAAAGAGAGCAGACGCACTGGGTGTCGTATGGAAGGCTAAATTTCCTGCCCCTACCCATTTCTCCAATTTTCCAGTGGCAGTCAAAAGTCGTTGCCCAGGTTGTCCCTTCCACCTTTATTTCTTTCTTCTGATAATTTCAATTTTTTGAATTGATTAACTTGTTCTCGTCCTGATATAGCTGAAATATTGCTCATTGGACGTTAAACTCTAACTAATCAATCAATCAACAATGCACAGATGTAGGAGAAATAAAATGCCATTTCATGTACACGGCCAGTTGCCTGGCCTAGATATAGGATATTAAAGGTTATGACATTAGGATTTGGCCTGCAAGTTGCATATATAGATTTTCATGAAATAACAGTGACCACCCAGAGGTAGACCTTAATAAACCTCTGAATCTAAATGTTCACAAAAATAACCCTGCCCCAATCCTCAAGCCTGCAGAAAGAAAACTTGGAAAAGTAAGAATAATGGGTAACAGGTTTATAAAAGTCCATAGAATACTGTAGATAATGCATTTTTGTATTTTCCCAAATGGAGAAATTTTGGCTTTTATTTTCCCAATTCCAAGAGACCCGGACCCATTCCCAAAAAGGTGAGAAAAAACACTGCATCTAGAAAAAAAATGTCGAAGTCCATCCCCTACCCATCACAAGCCTTGACAAAATTCTAAACCATGACAATATGCACATCTTCAATCTATGCCTACTCACTGTGCAAAAAAAAAGTAATAAATGTAGCTTTAAAATTGTGGTAGGAGTTGTCCGGAATAGCAGTTCCATAACACTCAGTTCGACAAAATGGCCAAAATCAACTACTCTTCAAAATCACAAACTTTGGGAAAAACTAAACCATGACAAAATAAGCTCATCTTCAATCCATGCATAATCACAATGCAAAGTAAATTAAATGTAGCATTAATATTAGGCCACACCAAATTAATTAGTAGTTCTTCGAGATTTTGGCCAAAAAAATTGGAGCGAGCGAGCGAATTTTGTTTTTTTAATTTTAAATTTTTCGCCTCAAATATTCTTGAATTTAAGAGCGAGCGAAATTTTTTTTTATTATTTCTTGTCCGGTGTTTCAATAATGTTTCAAATATGCGCATTTGAACCTGCATAACAGCTTACATTCAACCTCCAGACTTAAAAGGGCATTTGTGATAAATCAACAACAACTATTTCAAATTCTGACCTTCTGTTACATGATATCTATAGCCACAACTACATGTATATGTTGTTCAGCACTACACTTTTCAGTATGCATATTGATCACTAACTAGTCTACCAAAGAATTGTGTAACGTAAGGGTTCTTTTATTTTCATGTAAATAATCACTAGACTATGGCGCGGTATTAAGGTCATAATTATTGAATTTTGCTTATGCTAAAATCAATTTTGCTTAAGCAAAATTAGAATTTTTGCATATGCAATACTGAATTTTGCATATGCAAAATTCAATTTAGGATAAGCTTATTTGATTATTGCATATGCAAAAATATAAATTGCATATGCTAAATTATTTTGCTTTAGCAAAATAATTTTTGCATATGCAAAAATGATAAAAATTAACCAATCAGAGCATCCGTTATATGGACAGAGAAAATGCCGAGATTATTCAATGCGGTACATACTAATTCACAAAATTTATTCAGTTTAATTAAAGAAAGTGTACATTTCAATTCGTACACATTTTTTATTTGTTGTTTAGAAGTATTAGTTTTATATCCTCCTCATGAAAAAAAAACAATGTTTGACAATGTATATACACGAGTTCTTTCCCATTAACGACATTAACCAGTGATCATACTGAACAGAACTAGAGCCTATTATAATATTAATGAAAAAAAGGGTTGCACATGAATTAATTATTTTCTTTGTATTTTAAAATTATAATAACAATGATCTTACATCCGGTGTACTGATAAGAATCGGGAATGAAATACAAAGTGTCTTTGATTCATAATGGAGACCAGAGTTAACAAATTAATTTGACATTATCACTGTATAATTGAAGCGGATAGTAAATCATTCTAAAATTTTTACAAAAAAGGGGAGAAGCTTTGGTTCTGTATATTAGCATATAAACAGCTGCATTCGTGCTTTTTTCTCTCGTTTCCAACATCATCAAGGTACTAGCTATTAGCAAACAGTTTATCTGGATGTTTTGGAAATAAACAATATAAAACAACACTTATAAGCTTGTCAACAACACTTCTAAGGAAGTGTCAATAAGTCAGTTTGGTTATATAGCAGCTTCTCCAAGACCAGTATATTCGAAAATAGTTTACTGATATGGATAGTTCGTCTAGAGGGCAGTTTTATTGTAATTTCAAACACGAGTTTAAACTAGAACCTTATCTTCTTAACCTAAAAAAAAGGGGGGGTCATCGATCTAACATTAGTAAATTGAGGTTTTGTAATATTAAATTTCCTATAGAAACTGGGATGAAAGAGTTTGTCGGATTTGTGGAACTGGTCTTGGAGATGAATATCACTATCTCTGTGAATGTAACAATCCCTTAGTTTAAGAAATTAGACAAAATTTATTCCATCGTACTATACTAAGAACCCAAATAGAGAGAAAATGTATACCATGCATAAGTTATGTAATGTTAAGTTGTAAATAAATTTATCAATATTTATAAAAAAAAACTACAAAACCTGCTAATTAAGTCATCCGTGTATGTCATCTGTGTGATGTTTTTGTATGTTATCTTTGCCATGTTTTTGTACGTAATCTATGTCATGTTTTGTATATAATCTATTTCAAAATATGTATGTCAAAACATCACCCAAGTTGGCACTCCATGGCGGGTGGGGAGCAAGTGAGTGACCTTGATATAATTTGTGTCAAGAATACCGCTTAAGTGCATGCTAGGGGCCCTCTTGATCTCGCTTGAGGGGGTGAATATTGTTCACCTCTGGTTGAAGACCCTCGGGCGACATCAAGATGTAGACAGGAATAAAAGCCTTGTACTTGATAAACTGGAGTTTTCTATGTATAGTGTGCGTTTTTGTCACGTGTACATTCACTCCATATCCTTTTATTTTCCCAATTGTCAATGTGTAACTTAAATTTATGTTATATTATGTGAATGTTTATATAGTCTGGATATATAAACTGGACTAGTAGTGTCAGAGGAGAAGAACTTTGAATATGTTTATCATAAAGTCAAATAGTAAATAAGTTCAAGAATGGATGAAGTATAGACTTGTCACACAATTTTTTGAAAAGGCCAACGGACAGGACTATTATGGCCAAGTTTGGTTCCAATCATAGAAGATCATATGGCCACATGTAAAACTGAATTCCCCGCTGGTGGATGCAAGGTGCAAACTTGCCAGATAGGTTTTAAAGGCGACCACCCAAGGACTATTGTAACCAAGTTTGAACCCAACTTGTCTTTGTTGTTTCCGGAATGCTTGAGGTCTATAGGGACCGAATATCAAACTTTATTTCAAAGGAGGCCAACGAAGGACTACTGTGACCAAGTTTGGTTCAAATGTTATGCTTAACGTATATCTCAAACCGTTTTTCAAATATAAGACAAAACACCGTATAAAATCACGAAAATTTTGACCAATAAAGGTTGATATCTTCAATTTTCTTCAAAATTGTCATGTATGTAAATCTTGATAGGATTAATATTTTTGCACTTAAACGTAACATCTATCTGGTATAATATTTATTTTAATTAACAAATCATTTTTTTTTAATTTCAGGAAAACGGCGGGGAATAAGTTAAAAAATGAGTCTTCAAATTTAGCAATTTACCCCGATGAACAGCAGGCATGTAACGTGCTTAGACTAACTGAACACAATTTTTTATTCGTGAAACCTCTCTGTCGATGGACAACAATCCTCTCAAAAGTTGTTATCAGATCCTGGTGGCCGATAAACCACAAAACCTCAGAAATTTAACCTCCAACCGCGAACTTAATGCCTATCCGCACTGTAAATAAACCTGCGGTCACATATAACAATTCCCCTCCCAAAACCACGTTAGATCGTAAACTGTTCCGTTGCACGACGCAATACCATGCATGCGTAACGTCTCTGTTGTAATCAAATAAATATCCGAATCCTACTTGTCATGAGATTAAATAATTTGTTTTTGATTTGAAGATTAATTTTTTTGTTGCAAATGTAAATAAATAATTTTTGTGACATTTGGGGAAATAAATAACTTGTTCGAGATTCTCATGAAAATAAACATTTTTTCTAACGTTAGACAAAATCGATCAAGCCCATCCCCCCTAAAAAGCATATGGTTGTTCCCTAACGATTAATTTTTTTGCCGAGAAAAAATCTCGCTGTAATTTATGTTGTGTAGTAATGTGTGACTCTTGTTAACACTGAAACCTTAGACCAAGCATGACATATATTTCACATTTTAAGCGCTTCTTTAGTGTTCCAATGAAAAATTGTTAAGTCACCAACAAGTTGAGTTTAGTCCAGGATTTTTCGACATGATAAATTAATTATATGAACTGTATAAAGTATAAGGTATCGTATATAAAACTGAGAAAAATAACACAGACACGTTCGCTTGAGCCCCTGGAGAAGTGAGACTGCGCTGGTGGATCCAGTCAAGTCGAAAAGGGTGGTTTCAGTCCATCTATTTTGCAATTTTTGATCCAAATTCAGAAAGAGGGACTCTAGCCCATCCCCGGCCGGACTAGGGTATACATGTTGTCAGGTCGACAGGTAGACATGTTGATGGGTTTACCGGTTTAAGGGTATACAGATCTTCAGGTCGACAGGTCAACATGTTGACAGGCCGTCAGGTAGACAGGTTGACATGTTGATAGGTCCACTAACCTGAGATAACCTGTCGTCCTGACGACCTGTTTTATCATCGACCTTAATTATATAGAACTTTTGATTTTACGAGTATCGAATGAACCGAATGACTTCTTGAACATTTTTGAAAATGAACAAAAACTGTCAGTGTGTATACTGTTCTTCTTTTGGGGATTAATAAGTTAGCTATTTTCTGCTCGTTGAGATAACTAATGAAGGGATATGGAGTAAATGCAAATGATACAAAGTCTCTACAAATACATGGGAAAAGCAAGCAAGGGAACAACGCTTTTATTGTTGTTCTTTATCTTGAAGTCACCATTAGGCCTTCAACAATGAGCTATATGCTCATACCTCATAGTAAGTTCAAGACTGTCCTTAGCACCGGTTTTAACGGAGTCTGTATAAAATAATAAAATATGGATGTACTTTAATAAAATATGGATGTACTTGACCTGTTCAACAAGATGTTTTTAAAAATTTATTTGGAATGTAACAATGGGCTTTTTTTGATTCTGTGGACTTCTAAAAGCAATATAATAATAATTCAAGTGTAAGGTGCACAACTTTTCAATGATTACCTAGGCGTTGGAGTGGTATCTGACAATGAACTATTGTTGACTAGGGAAACTTCTAGGTTGGGTTGGAATCTATAATTTTTCTTTCAATTAACCCTTAAAAATCAAATACCCAAGTCACTGTGAATGTAGTTTCTACAGATGTCCATTTCTACAGCTTATTCTTTTCAACGCAGATCAAATCTTAACATTTGGAAGACCATTAACCAAAAGATGCTGTACAACTAAAACATTAGTTGTTTTTTTTAATATTTTAAAGTCTAGTTGGAAGCTGGCTTACAAATTCAAATGCAGATGAAGAAACCAACAAACGACACGGATAAATTACCAGAGACACCGGAAAAATTTGAGAAAGCGTTGACTGGCATTTATATGTTGATATTACGATAAATTTTGATTAGCTGAATGTAACCAACCCCAATTAACGGACCCATCATATTTGTAACCACGTATAAAACAACAATAACGGTAGCCAAATGTTTTGTGTAGCAAGAATTTAACAAGTCGGGTATAATATAACAGGTCTCATATGAGCTTTTAGTTTTACGTACAGTAGCTAATTATAAGTAAAAGTGATGGTCAAACTAAAGAGAAAATCAAAGTTCCACCTTTGATAGAAATGATAGATGGGATATACTATTAAAAAGAAGCAAATGTCAAAACTAAATAACCCAACATATGCTTTTTAAGCTCTGAATCCCTAAATAGGTTAATGAAATTGCATTACATTATACAGTTAAAAAAATTAAACATCTGACACATAAATAACAATCTTAATTTTTTTAACACCCTTTGGCCTCACATTTCTAAAAAAAATCTTTCTCAATAGACATTCTTGCCAGGTTCGCATTTTTACAGTTAAAACGCACAATCGGAATAAAAATATATGAAAACACTTAAAATCAAAATTGAAATCATTTTCATGCTTCTCATTGATTGTTCCTTTCCCGAAATCCCACCTACTTTCTCATAACATTCTCGTATCATGGAAGGACGAAGAGGCTGCCTTTTCCTAGTTGACGGGCTAAGCTTTAGGTTGTTACTAAGTGATTACGCGCGAACGAAAGAACTAGCCCAAATAATCCCAAACTTTTCAGATCAATCAAGTATTTGTATATGTTACTTATGTAACAAATGTCTGAAATATATTAATTATGTAAAGCCAAATAATAATAATAATAATAATAATAATAATAGGTTTCTGTAGTAACTATAATCAAGCCTACCCTGCATTGGACCCTTAATTCCCATCCCTGGAGGAACAATCCGCATGACATTCAATTTAAACCTGTTGTTGTAGGTGGGGATAATTGTCCTGTATATTGATTTTATTTGAGTGCACGGCAAGTTTTGTTTTTTCGTCTCCAAGAAAAAAATGTTAACCACCTTTTGTAACAAAAATATATAAAAAAAAACATTACTTTAAATTATATGCTATACCAGTAGCAAATAATTAAGATCAAGCCAAAACAGACGATGGACATACAACGGAGTATTCGTCAGCGGTAAAAAGAATACCTGTCTTCCAAATGTTTAAATTGTATCTGCACTGAACAGACATGGCCATATGCAGAAATTAAATTTACAGTAAGTTCGGTATTCAGTTATTTGTTACCACTGGGTCGATGCCACTGCTGGTGGATTGTTAGTATTCACCCACCAGCCCAGTAGTCAGTACTTAGGTGCTGACCCGAAAGCGGATTTTATGTTGAATCAAATTTACAGTAAATTCGGTATTTAGTTCTTTGCATCTTCTATAGACTAGTGTCAAGCTAGCCGACAATAATATCAGACCTTAAAGTTAGCCGACAATAATCTAGCCCACAATAAAAATAGGCGCGTTCGAATAATATTTTGTAAATTTTTAAAGAAAATGTAGTTTTTATAGAATAATTAGTAAATTAGAAGCAAATTAACGTGCATAATAAT
The DNA here is from genome assembly GCA_002080025.1 of Modiolus philippinarum. NCBI lineage: Eukaryota > Metazoa > Mollusca > Bivalvia > Mytilida > Modiolidae > Modiolus > Modiolus philippinarum. The sequence continues at coordinate 7,940 of MJUU01036641.1, read as the reverse complement.
TAACGCTTATTATGTATAAATGGGGCTCTCTTGGAGGTCAGCGCTGCTTTAAATAAACAAAAGTAACACAAAAATCAAATGCAATACACACTGATTAATCAAAAAATATATTCATCGAGAAAATAGATAAAAAGCTCAAGTTTATTTTAAAAATGCCTTTTGATACTATATAAAAAAATAATTAAAAAAGAAAATAAGCAAACGAGTACTTAAAAGAGGACACGGAAATGAGTAATGGAATTAATTCAGAAACTTTAAGCACATATGTCAATATAGTTCTCGAATGACACAAAATAGTGCATGAAGGAAAACAGATCTGATATTAAACGTTTTATACAGTGTACCATAAGTAAGTGCCAGATCGCAAAATTGGACAAACTTGATGAATGTAGGCTGGACCTTCACAGGGAATATTCCAAAACGATCCTTAGGCTGCAGGTAGGTACATGCAAGACCTTTCACATGAGCCATAAGTTCTGATCCCTGCACCCGTAGGGCCCTGTCGGGGGCGGTTTCAAAGAGGGTACCCGATAAAGGTTTGTGAACAGTGAAAACCAACTTGACACGTGTCGACCGGACCTTCATAGAGAGTTCGCCAAAACGACCCTTAGGCTGCAGGTAGATACATGCAAGACCTTTCATTTGAGCCATAGGGTCTGACCCGGTGCACCCGTAGGGTCCAGTCATGGGTGGTTTCAAAGAGTGTACCCAAGGTAAGTGCGAGATCGGAAAATTGGACCAACTTTATGAATGTTGGTTGGACCTTCACAGAGAGTTCGCAATGTTCTGACCTGCACAAAAAGACGACACCGTCTGGAAACTCTACATGCACTACCTACTACAAATGCACAACTTGTGGACAAAAGATATGGAGATTATATATGTGGAAACGTCTACTGTCAGACCTGTAAAGATTTCTACCCATCAGGACATCAGTGCTACATGCTACCCGCTAATACCAAGGATGGCCAAAAGAAACAGACTTATATTTTTTCGACTTTGAATGCATCCAAGAGTCCAGTGCCACAAAGGATACTCGCCCAACGACAATGGCAAGTGCACTCATTGTAAATCAACAAAGTGCGGACCGTCCGAACACAAGCCTAATTCATGTCTTGTACACAAAGTCTGTTTAATGTGCATGAATCGAAACATCGATAAAGATAGTATATTTCAGACTTGCGGGAAGAATGAACTAGTATTTGCCGAACCAAATACCACAGAATATTTTTTAAATGGTTGTTTTCTGGGGACAACAAAGGAGCCATTGTCATTGCACACAAGTTCAAAGGATATGATTCGTTACCAATACTGGAGTATTTGTATCAACAAGGAGTGAAGCCAACGATCACAGCAAATGGAGCTAAAAACATTTATATATCGAAGTCCCCGAATGTCGCATTCGGATGATTGACTCCATCAACCCTTTACCCGTGGCTTTAGCCGAACTACCTAAAATGTTTGGATTGACTGAATTGAAGAAACGATATTTTCCGCATCTTTTCAATAGAAAGGAAAACCAATCAACCGTACTCAATCATTTGCCGCATATATGCCATTATAATCCAGACACCATAAAACCCAAGAAGAAAGCTACGTTTTTACAATGGTACGAGACCAATTACCGACAATGATTCGATTTCCAAGAGGAAGTATTGACTTACTGCCGCTCAGACGTAGATATATTGAGAAGAGCCTGCTTAACGTTTAGACAACTGTTCCTGGAGATGAAATCCAACGATGGACAGGGAGGAATCGACCCATTCCAGCAATGAATCACGATATCATCCGCTTGCAACATGGTATTCAAAAAGAAATTTCTCCAGTCAGAAACCATCGGAATTATTCCAGCTCAAGGATACCGTCCAGAGGAAAAACATTCAGTCAAAGCCATGCAATTGATCAAATACCTATCGGCAACAGAAGGAGTCCATATACAACATGCCTGAAATGGAGGGGAAAAGAAATCGAGCTCTATAAAGTGGACGGAAATTACGAGAACAAAAACGGAAAATACGTATTGGAGTTTAACGGGAAGTTCTTGCACGGCTATTTACACTGTTATAGTACAAGCGCATTAAACCCAATCAGAGTGAATTACATCAACACACGCTGGAGAAGAAACGATATTTGGAAGAGCACGGCTACATCTACATTGGTAAATGGGAATGCGCATTCGACCGAGAAGTTCAAGTGAATACTTTAAAGGATTTTTGGAACAAAATGTCATAGTTCCTGCCTTAGAATCAAGAGAAGCCTTTTATGGTGGACGTACAGAAGCGTTTAAACTGTACGAACAAGATCAGGACATATCTTACGCAGATGTCACTGTATCCATACATCAACGGGGCTGGCAAGATTTCTGTAGGACATCCCAAGATCATCACGGAAAATTTCAGCGACATTCAACACGACGAAGGTCTCATCACATGTGAAATACTTCCACCTAGAGGTCTTTACATTCCAGTTTTTCCATCGAAAATCAATAACAAGTTGTTGTTTATATTGTGTAAAAGCTGTGTAGAGTCCAGTCAACAGACACATTGCCAGCATACCGATGAGCAACGAGCACTGACCGGAACTAGGGTGATAGACGAAGTCAAGAAAGCGCTGGAAAATGGATATCAGATAGATAGAATCTATGGAGTGTGGCACTTTGACACGGAACAGTACGACCCAACAACAGAGACAGGAGGACTTTTTACCCAGCATGTGAATACCTTCTTAAAAATGAAGCAGGAAGCCAGTGGGTGGCCAGAATGGTGTCAAAATAGAGGACAAACATAACTATATAAGAGAGTGCCATGAAAAGGAGGGTTTTCATCTCGATTACAACAATATTAAGAAGAACCCGGGACTACGAGCTTTAGCCAAATTAATGTTAAATAGCTTCTGGGGTAAATTCGGACAGAGAAGCAACCTGCCCCAAATAAAATACGTGTGTGATCCTGCAGAAAACTTCGACATGTTAACCAGTGACCAAATTCTCGTCATGGGTATTAATTTTGTCAGCGATGAAATGGTGGAAATGAGATATTAGTATAAAGAAGAGTTCGTCGAGGAATTTGGACGCACCAATGAGACTACTTGGGAGATCTTACGAGCGAAGTACCCGACAACAAGATTACAGAGTTTGTGACTGGAGGACCGAAGAACTATGCCTACAAATTTGCCACACCGGAATGATTTGGAAATACGACCATATTTAAAGTGTGTGGAATCACTTTAACTACAAGAACGCCCTCACGATCAACCACGACACATTAAAGGATATAATCACAAACAGCAGAGATTCCATGAAGACCGAAAAAGACGATTATAAGATAGCTAGGGATAATAAAAGATCACTAACCGTGCATCAAGACAAAGACTACAGGGTTTTGTTCGACAAGAGAGTTGCCATGAAAGACTACAGCACAAGACCTTATGGCTTTTGAATTGTACAGGCAGCATGAAGACGACTCACCGACTCATGCTTCCTTCATACGGGGAAAATAAAATATGTATATTTGAAATTCGTTTGTTATTTTATTTGCATGAAAGGAGATATGTCTCAACAGAAAATGGAAACGCAACATACAATACGGGATGACAATGAAGTGGCACACGGTTCTATCGATAGAGGCATCCTAAAAAGGTTCACTAAAGGAGTATGACAAACAACAATTGGAACGACAGAAAACGTTAGGGTTATTGTTAGGGAAAGACAAATAGAATCATTTGAGGGTTGTTAAAATACAAACCCAAGAAAGATAAATCGGAATAAGTATAATGGAAAAAAATATGGAAGAACACAAAACAAGACGGAGTCACTGAAAAAATAAGAAAAAGGAGATTATTCGATGAAAAAAAGAACAGCAGAAAAATAAGAAGTTCTGGGACAAAACAAACCAAGACAATAAGTACATAAAAAACTAAATGTTAGAGTTAATGAATGGGAAGTGCACATGTACCAACACATTTAGCGAATTACCCCCTTCCAAATGATTCATTTAGAATCGTACTTATTCGCAGGAAACTTTAGTTACCATGCATATATTTATTTTGGTGAAAGATTACAGAATCAAATTTTCAAACTGGGCAGAGGCATATAAAACCATTTAGTATATGCCTTAACGGTATCCCCACAATACCACTGCACAAAAAACAATGTTAAACACCAAAAACATAATATTTATGTTATAGTAAAGAAAAACACTATCAAAATTGAGGATTTTTTATTTACTTCCAATCTAATTCATTTAAATCAAAGCTCCGCCTACTTTTTTCGTTCCGTTTATTGGTAACATGTATTTATGTTGCGTAGGACCAGATATATTACATATTTACAAACAAAAGTCCGCAGAAATTGCCCATCCAATACTGTATGAAAGGAAGTTTTTCATTGGTGGAAATTAAAATATATGCATATGCTAAATTTATTTTAGCATAAGCATAATTCTTTTTTGCATATGCAAAATTTTATTTTGCTTAAGCAAAATAAAATTTAGCTTATGCTAAAATAGAATTTTGCTAATGCATTATTATTTTAGCTTAAGCAAAATTTTAATTTTGCTTATGCTTAAATAAATTTTGCCTATGCAAAATTGAATTTAGCATAAGCAAAATTCAATAATTATGACCTTAATACCGCGCCATACTAACCACATTTCATGTGTTGACAACAGAATTCCAGATTTACTTTCGCGTTGGGATATGGATTTTAAATATAGAACTCGGTTTAAAGCACTTACGAAGAACTACGGACCAGCAAGAAGACATTGTGTCAAACGATATGTTTATGTTTGTGCATCCATGGTGAAGTTGCTTATACTTAACCCGCAAATGTTATTTGACTAAAATATTTCTAAATTTCGTTTTAGAATTCTCTGGAAAAACGGTCACCTACATGAAGAGATCTTGCAATCGAGACGTTCAGCTTTCGCCCCAGGAACATATAACAATTCAAAAGTACAATGGAAGTCTTATTTATAATTTTACAATTATTATATGATGTACCCCTTTTCAAATTCCCCCACTATTTTATATGCTACTTTGCCCAATTTTTGAGTAGGTCGTTTAAAAGAGTAGAGAGTATCAAGAATTACATAAATGGAGTAAGAATATTATTTTTATTATTAGGCCTTGAGGATAACATTTTTCACGACTTTGAATTGAAATTAACATTGAGAGGTTTAAGTCGTAGTTTGCAACATTTACCCAAGCAAGCTTTGCCGATAACATTGGAAATACTCAAGAGATTTTATGATTTATTAGATAATAGTGATGTAAATGATGTTACTTTTTGGTGTTTATTTCTTTTTGCATTTTTCTTGATGTCCAGTAGTTACCAGCAAAACTTTCAATAGTTCAAAACAATTATGCCGAGGCGATGTTGAGGTACATAGATCGTGTTTATTTGTTCGTTTTAAGTGGTCAAAAACTATTCAATTTGGAAATAGAGTTCTTGTTATTCCTCTGGTAAAAATACCTTCTATCTTTTGTCCTGTCACTGCGTATACAAAAATGTGTGATTTGGTGCCATACTCCTCAGATAGCCCCGCCTTTGTCAAATTTATCAAGGGGAAAATGATTGCAATGAATTACTCGCATTTTCAATCAAAATTACGAGAACTTATAAATGATATAGGTTTAAATTCTTCACTTTATTCTTCGAGGTGGTGCCACTTTGGCTAACCAAGCTGGTGTTCCATCCAATTTTATTCAAATAATGGGTAGAAGGAACTTTTGTTTTTATTCTCTCCAGTAATTTGAGATTGAGAGAAAGGGAACCATTCATGTTCTCATTTTCTCCAAGTGTTGTAAGAACCATTCTTGTTCTTATGCATTTATTTAATAAGGTAATTCATTTTTTTTACCCTTTTTCGGTCATATGTGATTACCACATTGTACCATGGCTTTCGGCCACGTAACACGATATTTTTTAAGCAAATCTTTTTATAACTGCGGAATTTTTTTTTTGATTGTTTGGACCTTCGGTTTGGCCTTGAAATTCCGTCGTTATATTCAGTGACATTAATTTATCATTTTTGTATATATAATTTTAAACAATTGTGGATCCTTTTCACTTTGCGTCCGTTCGTCTGTTTTGCGTATTCCACAACTTTGCGTTTGTTCGTCAGTGACTTTGGCGGTGTTTATTGCAGTTTAGGGTTAAAGTTTAACTAAGGTTTTGTAACAATGTTCCAAATCCTATCTATTGGATTTAGTTCGTCTCTTCATTCCATTATTACCGAATTTCGAAGCTAATTGTGAATTTTTGCACAAGTTAAAAATAAATGATTAGCGACAAATGAAATATCCCTTTCATTAACATATCAAGTATCCCTCGGTGTGTTTGATTACTTTCCATCTATATATGTTCAAATGAATGTACCGTACAGAGAAGTCACGAATGTCAATAATAACAAGACGCAAACATCTAACATTGATTGGACAAATTTCAGCCAACATTTTTTGATTGGTCAAAACCACTTTCATTTCCTCCAGCTTTCATAACGTGGGCAATAACGTCTCATGGGGTAAAAATGATCAACATGGCAAGATCTACCCGCCCTGCAATTTTGAAGAAAATCTGAAAACCCGTCTTTAAGTTATAGCCCTTTTTCCGTAAAATTTTCAAAATTTTAATAGTTTTTATTTTTTATATGAAAAACTATAACAGATAGAGGTCAACTTTTTATAGCAAAAATGTTCAGCATATCAAAATCTACCCACCCTGAATTTTTGAAGAAAATCCAAAGCCCCTTGTAGGAGTTATTGCCCTTTTTTCACCGAAATTTTTAAATTTTTGTATTTTTTGTCTTTTATTTCCAAAACTATAGAAGATGAAGGTAAAGTGTAACAAGATGAAATGTTTGCCATGCTCTGGTGAGTTCAAAACTGTCGTTGAAAATAGTTTGTTGACCTCCATTTTCAAAATGGCCGCCAAAAAAGGGCGGGAAAATTCAATATTGTCTGATTTCAATGAAATTTGGTTTCCAAATAGATATTGATGTTGCGACTTCAAAACCGGTGTTGAAAATTTTTCATTGACCGCCATTTTCAAAATGGCCGCCGAAAAAGGCGGGAAAATTCAACATTGTCCGATTTCAATGAAATTTGGTTTCCAAGTAGGTATTTATGTGGCAACTTCAAAACTGATATTAAAAATTGTTCGTTGACTGCCATTTTCAAAAAGGCTGACAAAAAAGCGGGAAAATTTAGCATTGTCTGATTTCAATGAAATTTGCTTTCCAAATAGATATTGATGTTGCGACTTCAAAACCGGTGTTGAAAATTGTTCATTGACCGCCATTTTCAAAATGGCCGCCAAACAAAGGCGGGAAAATACAACATTGTGTCATTTCAATGAAATTTGGTTTCCAAATAGGTATTGATGTGACAACTTCATAACTTATGTTCAAAATTGTTTGTTGCTTGCCATTTTCAAAATGGCCACCAAATTAGGCGAAATATTCAACATTGTCCAACTTCAATAAAATTTGGTTTCCAAATAGGTAATGATGTGGCGACTTTATGGTGTTGAAAATTGTCGTTGACCGCTTTTTACATAATGATGTCTTGACTTCAAAACTGGTGTCAAAATGTGGTCCTTAGCAAGAATGTTTTTTGTCAAAAAAGCCCAACAAAGACATATAGTAAAACATTATCAGACTTTAAATACAGTTCAAGATATTGGTTGTGTTTGAGCTACCAAAGTTGAAGAGACTGAAGTTCAACTGTATAACTTACAATGTTAGCTTGATTGTGGCAAATGAAAACCAGGTGAGCAATACAGGCTTCTGGGAGCCTCTGGTTTTAGCTTACCTGGCTATGTCAGGGTGAGCTTTTGCCATCACTTGGCGTCCGGCGTCCATCGTCCGTCCGTCCGGCGTAAACTTTTCATTCAATGATCTTCTCCTCTGAAACCACTGGGCCAATCGGAACCAAATTTGGTC
>MJUU01036640.1:74227-87374 GCA_002080025.1 Modiolus philippinarum | reverse complement strand
AACTCGATGAGTGCTCTGTGATCTTTTATTATGTTGTATTGTCTATTGCTTGGGCAAAAGATTACAGTATTTGTAAGAGTATTTTGCCTGATATGTTTTGCTTGTTGACGACCCACACCCATTACAAAGGATGTTAAATAGTGGATACATGATGTAGCGTGGATACATGATGTAGCGTTGTTCAACATTTAGCATGTGAATTCCGCTCAAACCGGTGCTAGGAGCCGTCTTAAATTTACTATGAGGTAAGAATGTTTGTTATTTGTTGTAAGACTCATAGTGACTTCAAGATAAAGAACAACAATGTAAGTGTTGTTCTATTTGCTTAATCGTACCATGTATATAGAGGGATTTTGTCCCGTGTACATTTACCCCATAACCCTTTATTTGTTTATACACATTTTTGAAACTTGATTTTCATGCTTTTGCATTTATGCATCAACTTTGTGTTTATCATACCAAATCTCACAGTAATTTAGTAATACATGAAGTTTTTTACTTACTTTAAGTTGAAAGCGTCCCTAAATGCAGAGTTTTCCGGCAGAACAAATCCCAGCCCTGCATTATTGAAAGTGTCGTCTGCCAATGAATATATCATACAGTCCTGTTTAACTATATAATCTAATTGTGTGATATCAGTCATGAAGGCATGTTTTCCTTGTCTGACATAATGGAGAGCTTCTGAATTAGAAGTTACTTTCGGCATTTCAGACATCATATTCCATACATTTCTATATATACCCGATGATGAGGTCTACAAGTATAATTGTTTCTTAATTGTTTACTTTGTCCATTCAGTTGATATACTTTCAAATTTCTTCAAAAATCATATTTTTAAACCTATAGAACGTGTCAAATTTACAACGTGCTACAGAAACTGTAATTTAAAAAAATCATATTTTACGAAAGGATATGGAGTAAATGAACATGAGACCATAACCCCCATGTTAACTCCAACTGCAATAATTTTAATGAGCTGTATGGCCATTTCGGAAATCAATTCCTCATCAGCAGCACTAGCACCCAAACAAAGGAAATCCATAATTTCAAAAGATGTTTAAAATGCATAAAACCAAACGAAATCCGAATAATCAGTAATATCAAATATAGCTAAGGACAAAACTACGATGGAGGGAGTTAATCCTTAGGTTTTAGAATTTACATAAATTTAGATAATAGTAATTGAACAAAGTGTACACATGAGATATTATCTCATGTACAAGTACACCATATCTAAGAAAAATAAAGAGCATACATCTCTACCACGGGGAATTGTTTTACCAATTCCACACTGCAATAGAAGACAAACCCCTGTATTAAATATTTTACGAAAGGATATGGAGTAAATGAACATGAGACCATAACCCCCATGTTAACTCCAACTGCAATAATTTTAATGAGCTGTATGGCCATTTCGGAAATCAATTCCTCATAGCTTTTTATATGATATACTGGCCTTGATATCTGACGATCAAACCAACATTGTTAGATTTGCAAATTTGTATCAGCGAATTTTTGGTAGTTAGTTCCCTCTGTCGTACTTCAGACGACTATTTAAAAAATAATAAATTTGCGTAGTGCCATTCCTTGTTAAAAGACATTGAATCCTGTATGATACTTCATCGCAGCTGATCTGCACTTAGCTACATCATGTACATGTACTTCGTTACAACCCTAGATTACACCTACGAGGAGGTATCACCCGGTTACCGAAGGCTATATTTTTATAAAGCTTAGATGACCGAGTGGTGTATGGCGCAGGATAAAGTGCATGCGCTGTTGGACAGGTATAGTATGAAGGGTTGTAACATACTTTAATTAACTATTTAAAAATTATAACTTTGTCTGGTACCTATACATAATGTACTGCGTTACAACCCAAGATTAAACCTATGAGGAGTATCAAACGTTTACCGAAACTATATTTTTATATAGGATGCTGAACGTAGTGCAGATCTAACAATGTTGGGCTGATTTTCAGACATATAATTGACAACTAATTATGACAAGGTTTTCAAAAGGTTGAAATCGGCCTTAACTTCAAATGTTAAAGAAATAAAAACCATCCCGATAAAAATGCTCTAGAATAATTCTTTTAACATCAAAACAGAATTAAGTTCAGAATGATTTTATTAAAACATATTTGATAATTCTATTTTTGCCTTATCCCTGGACATTGATTTATCTAATTTGGTGCTTTGTTCCTTCGATATTCTACTGCCGTTGTTTCCATAGACTGATAAAGTTTTAATGAAGTGTAAAGCAACTTATTTTGGCGGATACTTTATATCACGTTTTATTTCTAGTCAACTTCTCGGCAAATAATTTTCACGATTTGCTATTTTTGCTAATGCATTTGTAGTTTAGTTCGAAATATTCGCGGTATTTATTTTCGCTATTTTCACTTCCGAGAAAATTGCAAAAACAAATTGCTCGCGAAAATTTGATAGTTTAAAAGTATTTTAAAATTGCAATTCAGTCTCATTTTGATGCGAATATCAATTTAGATTAAATTAGCCTTTATCTCCGATAAAAATTCTAATACGAAAAGTTATTATTGCTGTTTATAAACACAATAAAATCAACAGGCATTGGATCGTAAGCTCCGGCCAAAGTTACTTTGCCAAAAGGTCAATTTTCTACTTCTTCATTGGGTCTCGATATGGTATAGTCGGGTAGCGGGATTAGCCTTTTTGATTAAGCGATTAAGCGGGACACGGGGTTGTAGAAACCAGAGGCTCCCAAGAGCCTGTATCGCTCAACTGGCTTTCAGTTGCCACAATCAAGGTAACATTTTAAGTTATACAGTTGATCTTCAGTTTCTCAAACTTTCGTAGCTCAAACACCTCCAATATCTTGAACTGTTTTTAAAGTCTGATCATGTTTTACTATATTTCTTTGTTGGGCTTTTTTGACAAAAAATGTTCTTGCTAAGGACCACTTTCGACACCAGCTTTGAAGTCGAGATGTCATTTTGTAAATGGCAGTCAACAAACAATTTTCAACATCGGTTTTGAAGTCGCAACATCATTATCTACTTGGAATTCAAATTCCATTAAAATTGGACAATGTTGAATTTTCCCGCTTTTTTGGCGGCCATTTTAAAAATGGCGGTCAAAGAACAATTTTTAACATCAGTATTAAGTTATGACATCAAGACCAATTTGGAAACCAAATGTCATTGAAATCGGACAATGTTGAATTTTCCCGCTTTTTTTGGCGGCCATTTTGAAAATGGCGGTCAACAAACAATTTTCAACACCGGTTTTGAAGTCGCAACATCAATATCTATTTGGAAACCAAATTTCATTGAAATCAGACAATGTTGAATTTTCACGCCTTTTTTGGCGGCCATTTTCAATATGGCAGTGAAGGAACAATTTTCATCATCATTTTTGAAGTCGCCACAGCATAGCAAACATTTCATCAATTTACACATAACCTTTATCTTCTATTGTTTTGGAAATAAAAGATGAAAAATAAGAAAATTTTAAAAATTCAGTGAAAAAAGGCAATAACTCCTACAAGGGTTTATGGATTTTCTTCAAAATTTCAGGGTTGGTAGGTAGATCTTGATATGCTGAACATTTTTGCAATTAACACTTAACCTCTATCTGTTACACTTTTTGAAATAAAAAATAAAAAATGCAAAAATTTTGAAAATTTAACGGAAAAAGGGGAATAACTCCAAGATGGGTTTTTCGGATTTTCTTCAAAATTGCAGGGCAGGTAGGTCTTGCTATGCTGATCACTTTTACCTTGTCAGATTTTTGATAGTTGTAACGGTTTTCGAGTTATTGACCAAAAACTGCAATTTACCCCTATGTTCTATTTTTAGCAACGGCCGCCATGTTGTTTGACCTACCGCCTAATCGAACACAATTTTGAGAAGCCATACTCTGGTGATGATTCAGGCCAAGTTTGGTTACATTTGGCCCAGTGGTTTCAGAGGAGAAGATTTTTGAAATTGTTGACAGACGGACGGACGACGGACGCATAGTGATAGGCCAGATGAGCTAAAAAGAGCACATGATAACGGGATAGAATGTCGAGCGTTAAGCGAGAACCATTAACACTTTAGTCCATGAAACTAGAAAGGTGGTCTCTTTAAGAGCCGTTTTCATATTTTTCCCGCCCTGGAAAAATTGACCGGGTTTTCAGGAAAGACACCCCATCGAAACTCCCTTTTTCAAATTTGGTCTGAAAAATGGTTTGATTTGATCTGCACTGAGGAGACATAAATTGTCGAAATGTCCAGTAATTTACTCTAACTTCGTTATTATATTATTTAAAACAATTTGGTCAATGCCTGTGTGGGTGATTGTAATTCCCCGAATGTATTCTGCAACCCATTAGTCAGTACTTCGTTGCTCGCCAGAACCAATTTCCTAAGGAGAATCTCTAGTGCATATCTCTGTCCTCATGTGATTTTGGCTTTTTATTGAGGTCCTATTGTTAATTTTTTCAGCTCTTCCACAGTTTTGGTTTATAATTTTCCTATTTTAATTTGATCTGCAGTGACGAAACAGAAGTCGAAGTTACAGAAATTAAATTCACAGTAACTTCGATGTGTTTTCACTGTGTGAAAGATGTCACTGTAACGAAATTTCAAAAGAAAAAATCCCAGTAACTTTTCTTTTTTTTCATGACTTCAATTCTATTTAGTATATATTTATTCCAAATGTTAAAGGTTTTACAGAAATTTGAAACTTTACTATTCACATGGCCTATCTTGACTATTGGTTGCCCCTTTTCTTTTAATATCTAGTTTAATAGCATCATTTTCAATCTAGATGAAATTATTTCCACAATCAATAAAAAGATTTTAAATTATTCTATTAAATTATGCTTGTTTGTAGAAGATGTGAAATCAGGCTTATAGGTTTTAAAGTTTAAAACACTAATATTTACCATAAACAAGGTATGTAGATTTGTTCCCGACTTGACCAGCGGTTTAATTTCCGTTTGAGCGACCAATTCGTCTAGACTGTTGATGGGTAGCTGTGGTATGCTCACCGTCAAATTTGCAGCCAGATTAGCAGTGTATGTTGACGTCATTAAGATAGTAAACACCCACCAGAATCCCAACATCGAACGCCCGGAAAAAGTTTTCGGCCTTGGTTCAACGCCTACAGAAGAGTTACTAGTATATGACTGCATATTTCTGTATTGGTTAATTCAAAGCAAAATACTGGATTCAAACACAAACGCACAAAAACACAGTTATTCACAATTTTAACTAATGAAAAAGACAACAGCACATACTTTAATGCAGAGTAATCGCCATGTAAAGTCTTACCTCAAACCTTTCTAGCGCTACCAAAAATAGATTATCTTTTCCCTCATTATATTCTTTTATATGTTGTATTAGGAAAAATGAAAGGATATGGAGTGAATGCACATGTGACAAAAACGCACATAGAAAACTCCATGCATTTTATCAAGAACAGGGCTTTTATTCCTGTCTACATTATGATGTCGCCTGAAGGTCTTCAACTAGAGGTGAACTATTCGTCCCTTTGTCGGGCAACGGATGACAGTGTTTGTAAGAGTACTTTGCCCGATATGTTATGCTTGTTGACGACCCCGCATCCATGACAAATGGATAAATGGATGTAGCGTTGTTCAGCATTTAGCAAGTGAATTTCGCTTAAATCGGTGCTGGGGGCCGTTTTGAACTTACTATTTAGTGGGAGTATTTGCTCCTTGTTGAAGGCCTCATGGTGACTTCAAGATGAAGAACAACAATGAAAGTGTTGTTCCATTGGCTTAATATTACCATTTATCTATAGGGATTTTGTCCCATGTACATTTACTCCATATCCCTTTATTTGCTCATTTAGATATGACTTACACGCGTTTGACATCACACTTTACAAGTGTTTCAGATTAAATTCATCATGGCACCCAAAGAATAATAGTGGTTTCAGGGTGTGTCTGAATATCTATCAATAAACTCTGTAAAAACTATTGCCACAACAGTCGTTAGTATTAATTAACCAAACGGGAATTTCGAGATAGGAAATCTTGTGTGTTTAAGGGTAGAAATGATACTATACCCGTTAGGTGAAACTGACCCATAAATCAAATAAATGCTAACATACATCCCAATATCAACAAATAATAATTAATTTGAAGTGTAATAAGCTTCATATAGCGATTATTAACTAGAGTTTAGTTGACAAAAATAATTTACCTGACGCACTCCAAAAAAAGATTAAAAACGTTTTGATCATCTTTTTTGTAATAAAAGAATCCCTCAGGTGGGAGACAATGAACTGACAAGTCCCGTATTCAATATACAAACAAATGATTACTTTATCAAGATATAGCTCGCTGTACTTTTATTTACCTTGTTCAACGTAAGCATCGTATATTAACCATATATTCTGCTTAAGGCTTTTTTGCTTTTGGTCGTCCTTGAGTTCTGAAGACTTATTAGGTGCTTCACTAGAGGAGGGACTGATAACACCAACAAGGCATAGTAGTGTTCCGACGACAATAATTGCTGCACCTATACAGCACCAAACTAAAAGTGAAAATGGTTTGAATACTTTAAAGATTTTGTTTGGTTCTCCTTCTGGTCTTCTTGTGAGAATTCCTACTCCATCCTCAATATAAGGCACGGTAAAGTCAATTACAGTTTCCCTAATGGAAGTGATAGTAAAGGGCCCAATTGCAAAGTCTGCTTCCTAGAAAAAAGAATAAGGTGTATAATGAAATATCATAACTGAGATAAATTAATACAATATTTTGTTATAAATTTAAATGTCAAAAATGAGCAAATAAATTCGTTATTAATATGAATAGTTCCTCTTAAAATTAATCGTTTTATTTGGTCATTTAGATTAATTTGTATCAAAATGGCCAATTACTGAACAGCCATTTATACAATGAATTTGGCGTTACAGGTCAAAAGTGATCCAACCAAGTTTTTAAAGATTTTATATGGTGTGAAGTTCCTCACTGTGTTGAAGACCGTAAGGTGACCCCTAGATGCTTTGTTTTGGGTCGTTGTAACCCGACATGCGCTGTTGTCTCCTTGACATTTACCCCATTTCCTTTCTTTTTCAGAAAATGCCAATATGAAATTTTGTTTTACCCTAAAAAGAAGGATAATAAATTAAATCCTAGATATTGTCAATAAAAATTAAATAAAGGTAGTTCCCAGCTTTGAATGATAATAATGAGAATTTCATAAAAGTGTTCTGAATAAGTAGGACTAAATGAAAGGTTGAAAATAAACATAAAATGATAGGTTCATGCGCTTGATTTTGAGAAACGATTAATCAAAAATTTTGCGGTAAATGTTTACTTTACAGCTTTTTTCATAGACTATGTATAGAAAAAATCGACTGAAGGAGAAATATTTTTTTTCAAAATTCCTTTACGCTAAATGTTTTAGAATATAACATGAAAGGTAGGTGTCCATGAGCAAAATATTGTATATATGAAAAAGAAAGGAAAAGGGGTAAATGTCAAGGAGACAACATCCCAAATCCAGGTTAAAACGACCAAAAATAAAACATCTAGGGGTCACCATATGGTCTTCAACACAGTGAGGAACCTCACACCATTTAGTAAGCCCTAAATGGTAGATATGCCCTATATGTTATATTATGTAAAAAGACAGAGGAGTCTGCAAACCAAATGTTAAAAATCAGCCGTAGGAACTACCCTAAATCATGGCAAGAACATATTGCTTATCATTACGAAATGTGTATTGTTTGTAAATATAACCAACAAGATGCTTTCGAATGCCATACTGAAGAAGACGACAGTCAACGGAACTCCAACACAGTTTTTCTTCTTCAAAGCTGATGGGTTGCTGTGCTTGCTTGACACTGTCGGTTTATCAAATTAACGATTCAAAACAATCGTACTTGCCCAAGGTTGCCAAAATGCCGAAATAATTATACAGTATGGGACTATCTATATAAAAAGGGCATAAAGGTGGAAATGTCATTAAAAAACAAAAATGTTGATACAGTGCTAACTAAGCTTAATATAATTGTTCACGATAAATAAATACAATACATTCAATAAAATTCCTGTTTGACGAAATGCAAAACACAAAAGCAATGAAAAAGGAAAATTTGCTACTTAAACAATGGTATGTTATTCTTAACTTGGAATCACTGCAGATGACATCACGATTTTGTGGGCTGCTATCGAATTAACAATGGAGGGATATGCAGTTAATGCAAATAACACAAAGTCTCTACAAATACATGGCAAAACTAAGCAATGGAACAACGCTTTTACTGCTGTCTTCATCTTGAAGTTATCATCATGAAGTCACGGATATCTGTTTCCCAGATAACCACAAACATTCCTTTAACGCTTAAAATTTGCCATTCCCTATACTGGGTTTGACTTAACTAACAGAATGGACATGACCAACACGGCGGATGTCCTATAAGAAGCAGGAGATACTTACTCTACCGATACATCAGATCTCAACCATGGTTTAAAACGGGTCCATGTTGATCATCTGTGTGTGTGTCTATCTTTTTCTTTTCTGTGCCATACCCATGCGATGTCTTTGTTTCTTGGCGTTTACGATGTTGAATTTGTATTTAGATTATTCCGTATTTTTTTCCGACGGTTCTGTTCTTACTTACTTCGGTAGTAAGATCGACCCTATCAACCATCTCCGATTGGAATATAATTTGAAGTAAATGTTCAAGAGTCAATATCACACTTCATGCTTTTATTTTTTATTGTACTTTTTAATAATGTTGATGTAAATTTGATTTTTCTTTTTCATCAAAAGACATGTGCATATAGCATAGATGACCGAACAATGAACCTTTCAATTAAAGCAAGACATTTGTAAACATTTACTTTACCCAAAACCTCAAAGGAATATTAAATATTTTTAAAACACACAATATTTATTTTTTTCTTCAAATAATTGCTCTATGATAATTAGACACTAATTATTTCATGCAACGTAAAACATTAAGCAATCAATGAGCATTCTTTAAAACGGTTTTCATTTTTGAATGTCCTTAACGCCTTTCAAAAGAAATACTGTTGCAAAACGTGCAAAAATAATATGCTGTCTGCGAATCCTATTTTTCATGATACAATACTTTCTTGTATCGTTTGATGAAAAGATCTTCATGACAATGAATCGGACTTCAGTATTGTGTTTACGACCAATCACGGCTTCAACATCCTGTCGAAATCATTTAGAGTAGATGGAATACCTGTATTCCATAGTCAGAAAACATCTAAACAGGACAAGAGCTATAGATCCAGTGCGCCACGATTATCGTTTCTAATTAATATGAAAAAGAAAGGAATTTGGGTAAATGTCAAGGAGACAACATTCCATATCCAGGTTATAACGACCCAAAACAATGTATCAAGGGGTCACCGTACGGTCTTCAACACAGTGAGGAACCTCACACCATATAGCAAGCCCTAAATGGCCCCCAAAAGGTAAAAAAGTGAATAAATCAATGGAAACAAACCACATCCAATAACCCAAATATCAACTATACATGATACGTTACACGAAAATCCTAAGATTGTTTAAAACACATCTGTTTGGTATTGACTAAAGAAGAAAAGTCCTTTCGAGGCTTCGCTTACACGAGAAAATATATGTTGAAATACATTAAAAAAACCTGGAAAGTGAAGCGAAACAAAGTTTACTTTAGATACGTTGTGTAATAACAAAATTCCGAACAGAATTGTAAAGAGCCGAAATACAAAGGGCAAACGTTCAAAGCAGTTGCAAAACCACCAAATAATGTAAACCGTAATGGTCCTGACATGGTGCAGGCATTTCAAAAGCAATGGTGGGTCAAACCGGTTTTATGGCACGACAAACCTCTATCCCATTGCAGTCCTTTAGCACCTCAACGGCAATTGCTATTGAGAGGTCGCGTGCAGTGTAAAACTTCATCCCTGTACTATGTAAAAAATGAATCCTGAATCACAGTTCGGACCGAAACTGCATTTTTTTTCACAATGGACTGATATTTATTATAGAACTTTTTAATGATCGTACGAGACGGAATTTTTGAAGTCTTGATTATATATATTAATCAGGCATCACGGATAGGACTATGCCTAACGAGAGAGTCTAGATAATTTGTGCTAGCTCTCGCGTAACAAATCAAATGTGAAACAGACACTCCGTAAACAGGAGAAGTAGGGATATTACTGTCTATGTTAGGGTAATAGGCGATATTCCAATTTTTGGGTAATTGTCGACATCTGACCCCAAATCTACTTGAAACTGGTACCTGACGTCAGCTGAGCGTAATCTAGGAATTCTCCTATTTATTTTCTTGACCTAAAATAATTTGGTTGGAAACGACCCGCCTGGGGTAAAATGTTGATTTTATGACATGTCCGGCTTTTTTTCAATCATAAATACCTTTCTTATGTTGATAAAAGAATTTATTCCCTTTGCCCTCATACAGCGGGACGCCATTTTTACCCCGTTTGACATCTTTGACCCGCCATTCTAATACCCGGAACGTTCCGGAATTGGACTTTTGGAAGAACGTTTATTGATAATTTTTAAATTGCAGGTTAGCTCCAACTAGGTTGAACGCAGATTCCATTTCTTTGGAACTGCGTTCTCAAATATCTCTCACTGTCGACACTACGATCTGCCATAATCTGTACAATATTTAAGTCGTATTAAGGTCATAGCTTGACACATCACAATCATAGTATATGGCTTGGTATTTTATGTTTTTAAACCTTTTACTAACCCCACGTAATACCATTCCTACCATACCATTCCACGAACCATCGTCGTTCAACCCTCCATACATTCCATCTGAAGGTTCTACAATGGTATATCTGAAAGAAAACAAGCAAAAAACTAAGACCGAATTGAAGTCTATGAAATCACTTGAAACTTGATTGAAATGTTAGAACTTTTGTACCAACAGTATTCTAATATCATTATGTCTGAACCGGTTGACCATCATGTGCTCAACAAGCAATGTCTCAAATTGTAAAAATATAAGTCAGCTAACGAGTTTGTCAAAGAACTTGATCCAAATACTACTAGACATGTTGATAAGAAAATACTTACTTGAAGTGAAAATAGTTGGCCAGCTCATTAAGTATGTCGAAACAAAATCCAGAGTACTTTATAGTTCCATTTACGTTAGTAAAAATGACAAAAGGAGAGATCTGAAATATCAAAGGGTCAATACAATATAAATCTGATACAGAAAATGTTAAAGTTGAAAAAATATATAACATAAATTCTGGTATCTAAATCTTCACAAGAAAGTATTAGTAATGTGAATTATTTAATTTCTGATGACGAACTTCAAAATCATTGCAATATCATCAATTGCTTTGCTCCTTATTATTAACCCTTCCGGAGCACCTGATGTCACTCTCAGTTTCACTGGAGTTCACACTGTGAGTGCCTTTGTTCTGAATGTTGTGGTTTCTGGTTCTGTGCTTTGTGTCTGTCTGGCGTCATTGTTTTTGTGTCTAACGTCATTGTTTTCTGTGTTCTTGTTTTTGCCCTGTCTTTGGACTTCGATTTTTTATGAATATCTCCCCTTTGTTCCTTCGGTATTCTACTGCCGTTGTTTCTTTTCTTTTTTTTTTTATTTATTTTTTTTTGTAAGCAACAATTGTCGGTGTAAAGTCTCAATAACTGAATCTGTAACGGAATCCTTTAGCATCTTAGTTTTATTATGTATGTATATTTGGTGAATGAAAACGTTGATTATTTTTTTAAAAAAGGATAAAACATTCGATTATATCGACAGTAGTTCAAAGTATTTTGATAAATACTAAAAATTTGTAGTTCAAGTTCTGAACTCGTTTCGAGTACCTAATGCACCACAGTTACACCCAGTTTCCTTTATGGAATATTCATCGTAAAATACAAAAAGATAGCCAACTGTTTGACTGTAATCGGCAACACGAAAATAACGGACAACATCTCCTTCATGCAAAGCTCTGTCCTTAGCTGATTTTGGCTTTACATTTAGATCATATTGGTTATTTGTTCTCTATCAGTTTTTAAATATCTGTGCATTTATGGTCTTCCAACGTTTAGATTTTATCTGCACTGATGAGACATAAGTTGTCGAAATGCGCATATGCAGAAATTAAATTCACGGTTACTTCGGTATTTAGTTATATGATTTAGATAAAAAAAAAACTAAAAATTGGCAGCCGCAACTGATTCTGGCAGTCTTAGTTAGTGGCAATGCACGTAAGTGTACTGCTACTTTAACGTGCATAATATCTGGATAATCTATTGCATTTTTACCTTGTGCTACAGTATATGTTCCAACAGTCAAATTCTACTAGCGTTACTACCATTAAAAGTTCACAATAGTGTTTTTACCAAACGCAAGAATATGGCTGAACCTAACATTTATGAGAAAACACTTTTTGGGACCACTGTTAACCTTTAAGGTAGATCGGTAGTCTTCCGCCATTTTGAATTTGTTATTTATACTGTTGTGGTATTATCTGCTTTTTAAATATGCAAATATTTTTATTTGTTATGTATCAATACATATTATATCAGTGACACAAAAAGCAAAAGACCTACATTGACTTAATTTTACATGTTTTTATCTACTTAGATGAGGTATGGCAATTGCTAATTAAACATTTTCGAATACATGTACAATATTTGAAAAAGGGAGATACATGTAATCCGATAAAAATTTTTTTATAGATATCACTATGAAAATTCACATTTTACAAATTATGTGTGACGGTGACCCCATTTTTTTCTTTCTATTTTTGAATGTATATACAAAGGGCTAACATATGAGTAAAATAGAAAGAAATCTATGGAAAAGTTTTAAAGAAAAACAATAAAATACTGGTTTTCCCTATATTTTCATTAGAAATATTTGATTATTTTGATATCAGTTATTCTAAAAACAAGCACGGTGACCCCCTTTTTTATTATTTTATTTCAATGCTTATATAATAAGGAAATTTTCCTGAAAAAATAAAGGAAATCTATGGAAAAAAATTTGGAGTACCCATCTACCTTAAGGCAGTTGATTGATTGACGATACCTACTGGTTTTGCAGCAATGACCAGTGTTCTGTTATTAAAATCTGTGAAATCATTTCCAAATACTACATCAGAAATAAGTTTCAAACCATTATTCCATGTTCCC
>MJUU01036640.1:16058-34224 GCA_002080025.1 Modiolus philippinarum | reverse complement strand
AATATTTTCAACATATTCTATACACAGACCCAGTAGGGAACCAATAAAACAACGCTTTATAGCTAGAAGCACCCAAACCCAACCCGGCCATTTGAGTCTTTGACCCATTTTTTTTATTTTTAGTCCGATTTTGATGCAATTTTTTCCAAAGGATTCCTTATGAAAAATTATCACAACACTCTACTATTAGATTTTTGGTAAATTTTTTCCTTACCCAGCTATGAGGGGCCGAAGGGGGCCAAAATTATAAATTTACAGATAACCTAAAATTTTTATTTTTCATTGATGGGATTTTTTTCTTTGGATTCCTTTTGATGTAAGGTTTCAGTCTAATGTCAAATGATTTGGCCTAGCTCTTACCGTTTCCGAGTTATAAGGGTTCCAAAGGGGCCACAACTGCAAATTTGCAGATTGCCTGAAATTTTTATTTTTCATGGGAGAGTGCTTAAATCGAACCCTGTCATTAGCTCTAAACATGCTCACCGCGTCCAACGGAACATTTGGGGTTGTCGGTTATGTGAAGTGAGGGGTGTCAGTTTCGAAGCGGAGGATTGACCAACCAATTCCATTTGAAATTATAAAGACAGACAATCTTAAAATCTTAATGTCAAAATTATTACTTCACAGAATGAAGGTATTATCATAGTTTATTAATCTGTTAAGACATTTAAAATATACGCTGTATATACTGCAAACACTCAAGCCCAACTTCAAAATCGGGGTTGGAAACTGACATCACTAATTTTCCACCTGTATTTTGCAACCAAAAGCTTAACGGTATAAAATGGTTGATTGAAAACTTTTGTAATTACAAGTAAACTGATTTGTATAAGTTTTATAACCGAATAGACTTAACAAACAAAGTGTTAATTGCAAAAATCATATGTGAAGTATGGGGTGTTAACTTCATGTTCCTCATGGGGTGTAGGCTGTTGTTTGAAGGAAAGATTGTTTCCAATTCAATATTGCACCTGCAATGATTTAAATGTTAGTATTTAGTTATTTAAAAGTGCTATTTTAATGACAGGAAAGGAAACATGGCCATAAAGAGGTTAAATATGTAAATTTACATAGCAAATACATTCCGTAGCACCCCCCTCCCGACTGCCAAAAAAGAGGAAACACAGCAATAAGATTAAGAATTCTGATTAAAATTCAAAAATTGTTAGATTAAAACATGTTTATCACTTTTCCATAGTCTAACTTGCTATGGTTTTCAGGTTATAATATGAGCCTTATATCCTCAGAGATGGATGGCCCAATTCAAATAGTGTAATATTATTTCATATCACCTTTGTTACTAATAATTCAGTTGGTTCAACTACTATCACATGGTATAAGGTATTTCAGCATACAGCCCAAACAATACTCTGAGCGGGCTGTATTGAGATGGGATACAGCCTGCTGAGGAAATACAGCCCGGTGGTGACGTCAGCAGAGCAATAACATATATTTAGCTTAAAAATCACAATTTATTGGTTTTTTTTTCAACCTGTCACCCGAGAAAGTGGAAAAAAATTAATTAATTTCACATTGTTTTTAATATTAATCAGTTTCAGAAAGTCAAAAATTAGTAACCTCACATTTTATGTCTATCACTTTTACTTTTATTTATTTTCGTAAATTGCCGACAATTAAAAAAAAGTGGAAAACATTGTGTTTGACTGGTAAATTTGTTCAATGAAATAAAAGTAATAGAAACTTGTGTATTGGGCTGCATCAGATTTACAGACTGCCTAAGGACCCTGATACGGACCTGTACCTTGTTACAGCCCTTGTCTTCTGCTCGGGCTGTAACAAGGTACACGGTCCATATCGCGGTCCTTCGGCAGTCTGTTAATCCGGATGCAGCCCTCTACAGAAGTTACTATTACATAAATAGAGTTTAAAGAGCGATCTTCTCTCCTATTGAGACCATTGGAAAATTACTTCGATATAATAACTCTTTATCTCATTTTGTTTTTCTATGTGCTTAACTTTTGGGGATTACTGCAAGTGCAGGCAATCTTACAATAGTTATAGAAGTTTATTTTGGTGTCTTTGTATTGTAATCTGTTTGTTTTTTCATGGGACTTTATATTCTCCCTCTGTGTGTGATCCAATGTTGCCATGTATTCTGGATTTCTGATATTTTGGTAATTGCCACGGTATTCATTTGGCAATTGAAAGTTTGGGGATTGATTTTCTCTGGACGCATTATTCTCTCTGGGCAAACATAGAGCACGACTTGTCGATACCGGCAAATCTTCAAATATACTAATTTGACTTGCTAGTAATCATATGGCCTTTATATTTCTTTGTTCTAATATTTTATGGACTAGAAATCCCTGAATTATAGGGTAATATCCCTGAATTATAAGGTAACATAACCCCAGTAAAAGACTTCACATGCATTGATATTCAGTCACTATACCTAATTTTGCAAGAAACCGTTAAACCGACAACATATTGCTGATTTAAGATGTTTTAAAGTAGTGTGAAGCACCTATCAACAAGTATGCCATTATAAAGATTATATGGAATTGTTGCATAATGGCCTAAAAGTAAACCCACGGTTTCAACTTTCTGTAGCCCTTATTTCCAAACTTACCTTCAGACATTTTGCCATACAGGTAGAAACTGTACTTAGAATCAATCTGAATACAGGAATAAGTTGTTTCAAAGGAGTAGTTGAAAGTGTGATTTTCCAATAGGTCCAATTTTAAGTTATGTTCTGCGCTAGTGACCTTGTGTTTTATTGGAACAGAACGATTTAGGTGATATTTGTAAAAGACTTTCCAGAAATTATTCCTGTAAGTTTGGGTTGAATTTGATTCTGTGGTTTCAGAGAAGATGATGAAAATGTAATTTCTCATAGGGCTAATGTTAAACCATGTTCTGTGCGCAGGAGGTCATGTTTTTTATCGGATCGGAACAAAATGAACTAGATGTTGTCGGAAACGACAGCTATCCCCGCACTCCCTGTTTGACACAGAAAACAGTTGTTATACACCCTTGGTCTTTGAGACTTTCAGGAAATTTACCAAAATTGGAATCAAATATTTTTCAAATCCAATTGATGAAAATGTTCATCCTAAACAACACAAACATTCTAAGTATGGTTGCTAGGTAGAATTCCAAAAAATAAGTGGTCTTTGAGACTTTCAGGAAATTTACCATAATTGGAATCAAATATTTTTGAAATCCAATTGATGAAAATGTTCGTCCTAAACTACACAAAAATATTATAAGTATGGTTGCTAGGTAGAATTCCAAAAAAATAAGTGGTCTTTGAGACTTTCAGGAAATTTACCAAAACTCGAACCGCCTTTCAGAATCCTAAGTTATCAGAATTTTATTTTTTACCAAACACTTGTCAGAATATAAGATAATATGCCAAAATTAAAAAGAAAATAAGTGTCTTTGACATTTTCAGGAAATTTACCAAAGTTGGAACCGGAACCAAAATTCCAAAAGCTTATTGCAAATCTATAGACTATATGCAACAATTCTGCATAAAGATTTGATCCCTAAATCCAAAAATGTAGGAGGAGCTTGTGTCACATTGCCACATGTGTCTAATCCACATCTTTGGGTCTTTGTTAAAATTGACATCATGGGGTCTCTTGTTTGCACCAAGACCAATATCAAAAATCCGAAAGCTTATTGCGCATCTACAGACTATATGCAACAATTCTATAACAAAATTAAATCCCTAATTCCATAAATGTAGGAGGAGTTTGTGTCACTTGCCACATGTGTAAAAATTGACATCATGGGCCTCTTGTTTGCACCAAGACCAATATCTAAAATCCGAAAGCTTATTGCGCATCTGCAGACTATATGCAACAATTCTACAACAAAATTAAATCCCTAAATCCAAAAATGTAGGAGGAGTTTGAGTCACAAGAAAAGTGTGACAGACGGACGGACGGACGGACGGAGAGACGGAGGGTATAACATTATCCCCGAACTTTCTTCGAAAGTGCGGGGATAACAATCATTATAAAATACCTTCCAAACACCATTCCTGTAAAGTTTTGTTGAATTGCTTTAGTGGTTCTAGGGAAGAAGATAAAAAATGTTAAAAGCTTACGGACGACGGACACCAAGTGATGGAAACAGCTCACAGTGACCCTTCGGGCTAAATGAGCTTCGGAGATTNGCACAAATAAATACATCAACATTCACTGTAAGCTCGTGATAACGGTCAAGGTCTGATTGTCAATGATACATGCGTTCACAAAAATTCGTGCATTTCGACTTTGCTGGGAGCGGGGGGATATGCAGTCTCTGACTGCTACGTTTCATAATGGATGGTCTCTTGGTGACAATGAATAAAACCAATCACCTGGTGAGTGATACAGGCTCATGTGAGCTTCTAGTTCTTATCAGTTTTAGCGACCAAGCAGGGATGGGCGAGACATTTATAAGGGTCCACTGTTGTTCAAAATATGTATTTTTTTTATTATTGTATTTTAGTGGGATTTGTTTCTTTGAATTCCTCTTGACACGAGCTTTCAGTATTATGCCAACAGATTTGACATAGCTCTTAC
This sequence comes from Modiolus philippinarum, assembly GCA_002080025.1. Lineage (NCBI taxonomy): Eukaryota > Metazoa > Mollusca > Bivalvia > Mytilida > Modiolidae > Modiolus > Modiolus philippinarum. The sequence continues at coordinate 29,689 of MJUU01036640.1, read as the reverse complement.
CGTTTCCATGCTATAAGGGCCAGATTGGGCCAAAATATCAAATTTGGAAATTACTTAAGATTTTTATTTATCCCCTCGCCCAACGAAGTTTGGGAGGGGATATAGCATTTTACCCGTTCGTCCGTTCGTGCATTCGAACTTCAGACCATATATCTTTTGAATAACAAGTCGTAGATGGACAATGTATTGTCCATGGATGCATTTTGAGGAGAACTTGAGGTTGATATATAGACTAGGTGGATTTGATCTACATTTCATGCATGAGTGACTCAGGTTAAAGTTTTTGTAAGAGTCCAGATCTGGGATACTACAACTTGTAAAGGAATAATATTTTGTATGTAGATGTGTCTTGTAAAGTTACAAAGCTCCAGATAAAAATTAAGTCACTTTGACCTACATTTCATGCATGAGTGACTTAGGCTAAAGTTTTTGTAAGAGTCCAGATCTGGGATACTACAACTCATAGAGGAATAATATTTTGTATGTAGATGTGTCTTGGAAAGTAACGAAGCTCAAGGTAAAAATTAGGTCACTTTGAACTACATTTCATGCATGAGTGACTTATGTTAAAAGTTTTTGTAGGAGTCCAGATCTGGGATATAACAACTTGTAGAGGAATAATATTTTATATGTAGATGCATCTTATAAAGTCAGGAAGCTCCAGATAAACATCAGGTCACTTTGACCTACATTTCATGCATGAGTGACTTAGGTTAAAGTTTGTGTTACAGCTTGGATTTTAGATACTACAACTCGTAGAAGATTAATCTTTCATCAGTAGATGCATATATGCTTTACCCCTGTCAGAGTCTCATGAATAATTCATGAATATGCATGAACATTTCATGAACTGTTCATGAACAGATTTCATGAATAGTTCATAATTTATTCACGAACATTTAATGAACAATTCATGAACTGAAAAATCGACATGAAACTTCATGAACTGCAATGTTCATGAACTATTCATGAAGAAAAAAGTTCATGATCTTTTTTGTTCATGAACAATTCATGAAGGATTAGAGTATCTGTATTCATGAACTATTCATGAACAATAATGATCAGGCACTTTTCTCTTCATGAATTGTTCATGAACAATTAAAAGTCATGAACATTCATGTGGAATTGTTCATCAAATGTTCATGAACTATTCATGAAATATATTCATAAACAGTTTATAAAAAATCATGAACATATAATGAATCATTTAGTATATTCATGAATATTCATATCTATTTCCAGTTTATGAATACATAATGATTAGTCCTTGGAGGGCAGATTTTCCATAAGGTTTTGGATGGTCTTCATACTAATGTCTTCACTAATGGATCCTGTAATGCATTCCAACAACTTTGACAGGCTTTACTCTGACTTTTTAACTCCACATATTTAATATGTATTCACCTCATTAGATATTGATGAATCTATTATATCCAATAAAATGCTTTACAATATTTAAATATTTTTTTAAAAAAGGGAGATAATTATAACGTAAAGTTTATAGAAGAATACTTTTGCAAAATAAAATTGTTCTTTCATGAAAAACTAGATAAGTTGCCAGTTCTAGGGTAATCAGATCTTCTGAATTGATTGGTATGGTTAGAAAAGATGTAAAATTCACCATTTATTTCATAAAATTTATTAATAGATTTTTGAATTCAGTTTTTTTGTTTGTCTGTTGTCTGCATTTGTGTTAAGTTTATCTAAGATCCAGTTTATAAAATTCTTGAATTATTCAAAAATCATAACTGACTGATGAACATTGCATTAGTATTTTAATGTTTCAGTAAAACTTTATCAATTTTATGAAAATTTAAGTCTATGATACTTATAATATTTATGATTCACTTAACTTCATCAAAATTCATGAAAATTCATCAAAATTTCATAAACATTCATAATATTATTTAATAAGTCTCAGATAATTGACACTCAGAATATTGAATATACAATGTACTCCATAAAGTGCTGACCAGTGGTTAAAATAATTAAGAAATAGATTATTGCAAGCAGGCTCTATGCGAATTAGAACATGGGCAGACCTTATATTTGTCAATATTTTATACCGAGCGACAGCGAGGTATAAAATGAAGACAAATATAAGGTCTGACTATGTTCTAATTTGCATAGAGCCCAATTGCAATAATCTATTTCGATTCTAATATGTTTAACAATAGTTTTGAACATTTGAAGCATCTCTTAGAGAGCAATATTGGGTTTTGCACTAGAATTGAAATATGTCGGAAAAATGCATACAAGCACACATAAATGAACATAGAGAAATCTATATTCGTTGGTTTATTAATACAAGTGGCTCATAAGCTTATGAATTAATACAAATAATCTGTTATAAAACATATAAAATACGGATATTTTAAAATCGAAGCAGGTACAAGTGTGAGTTGGTTGTATTTCTGATTAATATGACTGCTTAGTTATGTTATTTTGAAGCCAAAAAAGGAAAAGAAGAGGAATTAAACCCATATCTACGTTGAAAATTAAAAATCTTATATTTAAATCGTAGAGCATGATATGCAACATCGATAAGATTTCATAACAACAACACATTCCTTGCTAGGTTACGGTTCTGTCAATTTCAGTTCCCAGTCTTAAATTTAGTAACTGTTGTAAATTTCTATTATTGTCATTATTTCATGTGGATTTTTGGGTAATTCATTATTTAAAACTTTATTTACATAAAATTAAATGAATATTTAGTGATTAAAATTTGAAATTGTACATTACGAATATCCTTTTGTAAAAAAAATATACGCATGTGCGAAAAAATATTGTTGGAATTAGCACATAGCTTTGTTTCCAAAGCGAAAGAAGAGGGTCATATTAGAATATTATATAAGTACAGTTAATTATTTCTTAAATAATTCATGAATACCTATAAATGTTTAAGAAATTCAATGTATGATGCATTTGAACTTCATTAACATTTGAAAAAATTCTTTTATGAACAACTCATGAATTTAATTGATCAACCATCAATTCATCAAAACTTCATGAACATTCATAAAATGCTTTTATGAATAGTTCATGAATTTTAATGATTAACTTGTGATTCATCAAAATTTCATGAACATTCATAAAATACTTTTATGAATAACTCATGAATTTTATGAACAACCCATGATTCATCAAAACTTCATGAACATTCATAAAGTACTTTTATGAATAATTCATGAATTAAATTCATGAATCTTTGGATTTATTGTAAGCTTTCAGTTGTGAGTAACAGATTTTGTGTAGCTCTGACTGTTCCCGAGGTATAAGGGATCAAAAGTGCTCTTTATACCCCCACCCGTAGAGAGTTTGGTATACATGATTTATCTGTTTGTAATCAGTCTGTCTGTCCATCTGAATTTTTTTGTCGCATTCTTGAGTCCTGTCAAATGTGTACTTCCTGTTTGATGAAATGTGAACTTATAGTTACAAAATGTAGTGAAACTATGAATTTTTCTTCACATTTTTCTCAGCTTCTACAAGAGGGATTCATCTCAAAACTGGTATGCAGCCTCTATAGTTTTTGGTCTGTCCGTTTGTCTGTTTGTCTACAAAAACTTTAAAACATTGGGTATAATTTTTGAATGATAAGTGATATGGCTTTCATATTTTGCATGTATATTCCTTGTTGCAAAACCTTTCAAACGATACCAAAATTTTTGACCTCGTGACCTTGACCTTGGTATGTGATTGACTTTTTGATAAAAATTATAATTTTTAACATTGGATATATCTTTTGAATGGTAAGTGATATGGCTTTCATATTTTGCATGTGCATCTATTGTGGCAAGACCTTTTAATTGGTACCAGCATTTTTGACCTTGTGACCTTGACCTTGGAATCTGAACAACTGCATAAAAACTTTAACATTTAGTATATCTTTTTAATGGTAAGTGATAGGGCTTTCATATTTTGTATGTGTACTCCTTGTGGAGAGACCTTTCAGTCGGTACTAGAATATTTGACCTCGTGACCTTGACCTTGGCAGGTGACTGTCCGGGAAAATTTCACCAAAAAAAATGAAATTATATTTTTGTTTTAATTATTCAACTCATTTTGGTTATAATGTTTCTTGATATCTATAGAATTTACTTTGGAAAAAGATCTTTTAAATTATTCAGCACATTTTCTTCATTTATTCAATTTCTTTTTTACAGGAATTAGTACATAAACTATATATATCAGTGATGAGGGATGTTACTAAAAATATCTATTATAACATTCTTCTCTTCTGTACAATCCTCCACTTTTGGGGAAGCAGTATTGATGGAATTAATATAGGATTGAACACTCATTTTTAGGAAATTATCTATGTATAAACTCCGGCAGCTCACTCACTAACTGAATAAAGTCCGAAGGACTTTATGTAAAGATTGTGAGTGAGCTGCCAGAGTTTATACATACATAATTTCCTAAAAATCAGTGTTTAATCCTTATAATTCCAATTTTGTAGGTTAAAGACCGCGTGATCCATGTTGACGACGTCTTTCTTTAGTGCACTATATTTTTGCGGAGCGGATTAATTGGCAAACGGAAATATTGAAAAATATTTCCGTTTGCTATTCATGACGTTGACCAATGAAAATGAACCTTACAATTACATCTGGAATTATATGAAAATATTCCTGGTGTAATCAAAGTACTGATAACACTGATAGACAGAACACAATGAGTTAACTATAAATGTTCCAAAAAGGGGGTGGGGGTTAAAATTGTTTTCTTTTAATAATTCTTGGATAATGATTGTAGAGGGTGAGTTGGGTGACTTCTGTGTTTGCATTCAATTGCAATCATTTAATGTGATCTAACTTTTCAGTTGATGCAATTTATAGATAAAATTTATTTCTTCAAATTACTTTGTCAGAAAGACATTAATTTTTGTTCAAAGTTGCTAAAATGTTTCTTCTTAACTTCTACTCAGGGGCTTAAATGTTACTTTTCATTTCCCAAATTGGACTTTTTCTTCACCTTTTTCACAGCAACAGCACAACTAAGCCACTTGATATTTAGTAATGGTACTTCAATATGGTGTCCTATACTGCCCCTCCCCTTTTGGGTCATATCCAAGCATTGCTTCCTGTTTACAGACTTTGTGCATTTTATTTCAAAAACTGGACTTTTTTAATCAAACGTTTCTCAGCAACTGTACGTGACATCCACTTGATATTTGGCATAGAGCTTAAGTATCAGGTACTATACTGTGTCTTCCCTTTTCCACTATATTGATGCACTACTTCCTGTTAACAAACTCATTGCATTTGTGACTTTCTGTCTATCTATCACACATTATTTTTCATTTCTTTTTTTCCTGGAACTGCTTGTATTGTGTCCACATACACTTAAATTTGCACTTGCCATATTGATTCAAAGTTCAAAGAGTGGGGGTATAACTGGCTGCCATTTGGCGACAGGTCCTGTTGTGATTAGATCTGATTCTCAATAACTACAAGTGGTAAGTCAATGATATTTTGTATATAGCTTGGTCTTGGTCAGTACATGACAGTCTGCAATATGGGTTTTGAACTTGTCCTCTATTTAACTGTCCAGTGCCCAGGCTAAGTTTTTATGATTAGATCAGTTTCTTAATAAATGTAAGTGGTAGGGCAATACTAGCATGTTGTATATAGCTTGGCCTTGGTAAGTACACAAGTGTCTGCCGTCTGGCTTTTGTCTTTGACCTCAGTGTTATGGTCTATTGAGTATGATAAATTTTTTTGATAGATCAGTTTGATTTCATATCAATTAAGCAGGGATGGGCAACACATCTATTAGGGTCCACATCTTTGATGACAATAATATGCCTGTTTTATAGGGAGGAAAAGAACATGGTGTACCCATATTAATATCAGCCATATCGAATCACCACTTCCTGTTTACTGACTTATGCCTGTTTTATAGGGAGGAAAAGAACATGGTGTTCCCATACTAATATCAGCCATATCGAATCACCACTTCCTGTTTACTGACTTATGCCTGTTTTATAGGGAGGAAAAGAACACGGTGTTCCCATACTAATATCAGCCATATCGAATCACCACTTCCTGTTTACTGACTTATGCCTGTTTTATAGGGAAGAAAAGAACATGGTGTACCCATACTAATATCAACCATATCGAATCACCACTTCCTGTTTACTGACTTATGCCTGTTTTATAGGGAGGAAAAGAACATGGTGTACCCATACTAATATCAGCCGTATCGAATCACCACTTCCTGTTTACTGACTCATGCCTGTTTTGTAGGGAGGAAAAGAACATGGTGTACCCATACTAATATCAGCCATATCGAATTACCACTTCCTGTTTACTGACTTATGCCTTTTTTATAGGGAGGAAAAGAACATGGTGTACCCATACTAATATCAGAAATCCATTATATGCCTGTTTCATAGGGAGGAAAAAGAACATGGTGTACCCATACTAATATCAGCCATATCGAATCACCACTTCCTGTTTACTGACTTATGCCTTTTTTATAGGGAGTAAAGAACATGGTGTACCCATACTAATATCAACCATATCAAATCACCACTTCCTGTTTACTGACTTATGCCTGTTTTATAGGGAGGAAAAGAACATGGTGTACCCATAGTAATATCAGAAATCCATTATATGCCTGTTTTATAGGAGGAAAAGAACATATCGAATCACCACTTCCTGTTTACTGACTTATGCCTTTTTTATAGGGAGGAAAAGAACATGGTGTACCCATACTAATATCAGAAATTCATTATATGCCTGTTTTATAGAGAGGAAAAGAACATGGTGTACCCATACTAATATCAGCCATATCGAATCACCACTACCTGTTTACTGACTTATGCTTTTTTTATAGGGAGGAAAAGAACATGGTGTACCCATATTAATATCAGAAATCCATGAAGGACAACCAGCAGATCGATGTGAAAATTTGTATGTAGGAGATGCCATATTATCTGTAAACAGTATCGATTTACGGAATGCTAAACATGCCGAGGCAGTACAAGTTTTATCACAACAGGCAGGAGATATAGAATTAGAGGTCATGTTTGTCTCCCCTGATGAAGATAGTGATGATGATAATCATGAATATGAAGATGAAAATGGCTTCAGGTAAGAAAGTTACCTCTAAATTAAATATGCTTAGCCATTCCCAAGTTTTATTTAAACCACGGAATGCATTTGAACCAAATTTGTCATGAATGATGCTTATGAAGTGTTGATCAAGTGCTGATCTGTAATCCAAAATGGGCCCAAGCATCAAAGATCTTCTAGAGAACCACTAAACTGATTGAATTCAAACATAGAATGAATGATGCGTATGAGGTGCTGACCATTTTTATACCCCTGGCTTAGAGGGTGGTATATAGTGATCGTGGTGTCCTTCCCTCCATTAGTCTAACTGTTCGTTCATCTGTCCGCCATAGGGTACTTACTTTGTGGCGACAACTCCTCCTAGACCACTTGATGAAATTTATTGAAACTTTCACAGAATGTTAATTGCCCTTGTGCATCATCTATTTAAAAATCTGATTTGATCTTTTTTTTTTTTTTTTTTGGGGGNNNNGATATGATATTAGTGAGCTTTGCTTACATTTTTTTAGTTTTTACTTTGGTGCCAATCTGCTATCCAACATGGCCACCAGAAGGGGACTTAGTTTGCAACATTGGATCTGATGGGAAATGTATTACGAAGATCTTCTAGAGTACAGATGAATGGATAAACACTAAACATGGCATTAAGAAGTTCAGACCAGGTGCTGTTACTTTGGTGCCGATCTGTAATCCAACATGACCTCCAGGGGTGAACTTAATTTTATATTTGACCCTATAAGAAAATACATACAAAGATCTTCTAGAGAAGTGATTGTTAGTATTGAGGTGCTCTGTTATCCGTCAATCAACAAGGCCATCAGTGGCAAAACTTAGTTTTACAATGAACCGTATGGGAAATGGATACAAAGAACATCTTCTAGAGAGCTATTAAACAGATTCAAACTGAACATAGCATGAATGCTACTTATTAAGTGCTGATCAAGTTTGCAGGCAGACGGAAAAAATACCGGTAGTTAAATGTTGCACCATATGACATAAAGGTTTCTTTACATAGAATATGACACCCTTTAACAAAGAAGTTTATTCGAATAAATGTTTTGGCCATGGTCCAGATGAGCAATACAGGCTAGAGAGCCTCTAGTTTAGTTTAATTACCAAAACGGTCATGTGATTTAAGTAAGACATAGGCAAACAAAAACTGAAGTAAAAAGAAGTAAAGGGGAAAATATGGCATTTCATATCCAACACAAACAACATGACAAAGACAAACAATGCCACAAAACAACGCATGACTAGTGTGAACCCATACAAAAATATGGCATTTCAAATCAAACACGAAACAACATGATAAAGACAATCAATTAACAATGCCACAAAACAACGCATGACTAGTGTGAACCCATACAAAAATATGGCATTTCAAATCAAACACGAAACAACATGATAAAGACAAACAATTAACAATGCCACAAAACAACTCATTACTAGTCTGAACTCATACAAAAACTTGAGGTTTCATCAGGTGCTCCGCAAGGGTAAGCATGATCTGCTCCACACATGGCACCCATCACACAGCCAGCAAATATACTGTATTGAAACATCTGTTTGGTGGCTGGTTGAACAAATTGGTATCAATTGGCAATCATTCTTCCATCTGCCTATTAGCTTTTCTAAAAATTCATTCAAACTTAACAGTAATAATATATGGAAAGTCCTTTAAAAAGATAGCTCATTTTGTACAGAACAAAGTCCTTTAAAAAGATAGCTCATTTTGTACAGAACAAAGTTAAACATTGATCATATGGGCAAACATAACTTCATCATCTGCTGTTGAGCATTTTGTCAGGTGAGTGATACAGCCTTTGTTCGATCATCTTTTTTTTTCTTTCTTGTATCTTCAATCCCTCCAATGTCTGGAGAATCACCACAGTATGTGGTTTACTGTTATACTGTTATGACTGTTTAGACGGCTGGACTGTACGGGTTTAGATTATTATCATGGGAAGTAACTCTATATGTCTTATTATCAAGGGAAGTAAATCTAGATGTATTTTTATCATTGGCAGAAACTCTAGATGTATATTTAGTTACCCCATAGAAAATAACCAATGGAATTCCAGTGGAATTCCAATGGAATCAAAGTGGAATTTTTGCCTTAAATTCCACTGGAATTCAATGGAATAATCTGGCTGGAATTCCATTGGAATTGTCATTGGAATTCCAGTGGTATTCCACTGGATCCCAGGATTATCCACTGGAAAAATTATTGGAATATTAAATTGAGTATACCATTGAATCCCATTGGAATTCCATTGGAAATTCATTGGAATTCCAAAGAAAAGCACTGGATTCCAGTGGAAATCAATTGATCAATCCCTGATAGAATTATGATATCAAATTTTACATGAAATTTCTCTGGAATGTCTGACTGCAGGTGTATAGTTCACATTGAATTGTTACTGGTAGTTTGTTGTGTTGTTTATTGTATCAAAATACATGAAATCTTTCCTCAGTTTGCAGCTCATGTACGTATATATAACCATATATGCCTATGTATACACAGATTAAAAATTCTACATCTGTCCATTGATAATAAGAATTTCATGTGTATATATGCTTCAGCAAACCAAATCTCAGCCTTCGGGATTCTGCAACAATTTTTCATTGTCCAGAATTCCTTTTTTTTTATTTAAGTGATGGCACGTTCTAATATGAAAAGTTGTTCCTTAAATTTGAAAAGTTCATTTCCCAGTTTCTCTAGCTTGATACGTGTGATACAGATTTAATAAATTTGTTTGAGGACATCGCATGTGCAGACAACATACAAAATGTCACCAGTGATCTTTAGGACTAGGGATAATGAAATTAATGGAATTGAGGCCTAGCGGAAAATGTGAAAATATTATTTGGGTTGGCCGTTTAGCGATGCATTGCATACCTACACCACGGTACTCAGTACCATGTAGATCATTATTTGTCTTTTAAAGTAAATTCTGTGACACGTATAGATTGTATTGTTTGCTGAAAAAAAACATCTTTACAACAATTTTTGATAAGCTGGCGATCATTCATCCATCTTTTTATTTTTCCACTGAAAATGATGCTAAGAAATGTTCACACTTATTGGATACAATGTAGTTCCCAAGGTGTGACTGACCAATCAGAATTACCAACTCATCAGACTTTCGGTTTATCAGACATAAACCACGTGATATAAACACACATACAAACAATAAAGATAATTACATTTAGACATGGATTTTGGGCATCGGTAAAAGAATTATTTACACTTAAGAATATTCTTCACATACATATTTACGATCTGTTTTATATTTTTTTAATCTCCCAAATGTGCTTTAATTTTTCACAACAACAATCTCGACCATAAGTAGTTGTTGATAAGCTGCTGTGACATTCACTCTCCTCGTTCTTTCCATTCTCCTACAAATTCATTTAAAAAATTTTAAAATAGTTTTCTGTTAGTAGTAATCGTCAAAAGATGAAAAACAAATTGCAGATCATATACAATTAACAATGAAGGGATATGGAGTAAATGCAAATGAGACAAAGTCTCTACAAATACATGGTTACAATAAGCAATGGAACAATGCTTTTATTGTTGTTCTTCATCTTGAAGTCACCATGAGGCCTTCAACAATGAGCTTTACTCATACCTCATAGCAAGTTCAAGATGGCCCCTAGCACCGGTTTGAGCGTAATTCATTGCTAACTGTCGAGCAACGCTACATCAATGCTTTTTAACCTAATGATCCATGGATGCGGGATCGTCAACAAACATAAACTTAACTGGCAAAGTATTCTTGCAATCACTGTCATCCACTGCCCGACAAAAAGACGAGAAAAGACGATTACAACATTCAAACAACCACGGGGCACTCATTGAGACAATTGTAAGAAAACTTGGCATAATAAAATCATGAGATGTGGGCACAATAAACAGGTGGTCAGAAAAACAATTTAAAATTACAAAAATTAAAAAAGGCCAAAATATGAACGTGTGATAGCATATACATATGAAAGATTCTCTCAAGAAACAAGTACACCATAACTGAAATGTATATTTAGCATACATCTCTCTCATGGGGAATCTTTTTACGGACTCCACACTGCAGGAGAGACAAACTCCAGTCTAAAATTAACAAGACATTATTCTTGGGTTACCCCAGAAATAATGCCAAAAGGGGAGGGTGATGAATGACAACAAAGATATTTTGTTGTATATTTTTGTGAGGATCAAACCTTATCCTACCTTATAGATCACATCTTATTCCACCTTATTCTCAAAGATCACACCTATATCCCACCTATAATAATAATATAATAAGATGCATATTCCAGTGACATTCCACTGAGCCCAACTATTCCAATGGAATTCCAGTGGAAATTTATAATTTTTCCACTGGATTTTTTTTATTCCAGTGGACAATATTAATTCCATTGGAAAAACCAGTGGAATTCCACTGGAATTTTGCATTCCAGTGGAATACTCTGGAATTCCACAGATATTTTCTATGGGGTATTTCTTGGAAACATGGCAAGTTACTGAAGATGTAAATTTGAATTTTTTATTAGCAAAGGAAATAACTCTAAATGTATTTTTATCATGGAAAGTAATTAAAAATGGATTTTCATCATGGGAAATAACTCAAGATGTATATTTTGTTATTTCTTTTTAGCAAGAGAAATAACTCTCCATGTATTTTACAATGGCAAGTAACTCTAGTTGTATATTTTGTTAATTCTTATTATTTTCATGGCATGTAACTCTAGAAATATATTTTGTGATTTCTTATTGGCAAGGGAAATAACTCTGTATGTATTTTTATCATGGGAAGTAATTCTAGATGTATATTTTGTTAATAATAGGTACAGAATATATGATGAAGAAGTTCTAAGTACAGCAAGTGAAAATGACAAGGTTGATAACTCTACACAAAAATCTAAATCCGTAGCAATAAATTCTGAACAAATGTCTACAAGCTCAAGTCCTTTAAGGTAAGGATGTATTTGACTTGATGTGTTCAAAAAACATTTATTTTAGATGTTTCCTCTTTAGAACTATGCCACGCAACTACACATTTCTACACATTTCCCTCAAGTTAGACTTAATTGGCCCTAACGGACCTCCATACCCTGTAGAAGTACAAGATGGTGGGCTTGTTAGAAAGCTGTATTCTTTTTCTTGTCATTTATGATAACAAATTATTTTTCCAAATCTGTTTCTAGACAAGGCAGACCAAATAAAGACCACTTTCAATTTCAAAACGAGAAAAAATGCCCAAAATTACTAATTTTGGGCGAGAGATGGAAGAAGGACTCGACTGTTTTTCTCTTGATGTTGCTGCAAAAAGTAATTATTTGTCCTGAAAGCAATGTTGAAGGCCTGAAAATTGTAAGCATGTCCAACAAAATTGAAAACGAGGAGATTCCTAGGAATCAGCTCTCACCAAACTCGAAAAAGTGAAAAATTATGTTTTTGGTAGAATGGGCTCTCCATATTTATTTCTGAAGACCGGAAATAAGAATGAATGTATGGTAAATTGGCATTGATAAACAGTACCTACCCTAGAGTTTAACATGCATAGAACATTCAAAGGATTTTATGCAGATCCAGTTGTCACGGCTCAGTTTTAGGAGACAAGAATGCAAAAAATAGCGTTTTTTCCAGGGGTAGGGTGGGAGTCTGCAACCAATGAATCAAATTCAACCGAACTTTGAAGGAATGATGTATGGGTGCTTGTTTACAAAGATTTCTAATTTAACTCTTATTTTACAAAAACATGGGGCAATAATTAAAAAAATTTTGTCTCCCCTTACCTGACCCTACCTAATGATATTGAGTAGGGAGGAAGGTAGGAATTTTTTTTATTACACCCCAAGCTTCAGCAGGTGGTATATAGTGATCATGGTGTCCGTTCGTTCGTCCGTCCGTCTGTCCATTCGTTTGTCCATCTACCATGGGGTACTTACATTGTGACGACAACTCCTCCTAGACCACTTGATTGAATTCATTGAAGCTTTCACAGGATATTTTGTACTCATTGCCATTATGCACCATCTAATTGAAAATTTTATTTGATCTTTTTTCAGGGGGAGTGGGGTGTCTATATAAGTGAGCTTTGCTCACAGTTTTTCTGGTTTTTACTAAAAAGTGTTTATAAATTACTGTTCTTTATCTAAGTTAAAAAAAAAATTTCTGAAGATCAATAAAATTATTTGAGTAGGGCAATTTTTTCAGGTTCAGTAGGGTAAGGGGAAACAAACAATATTTATACCCCCCCCCCCTCCCCAAAGAAAGTTTAGGGGGTATATAAGAATCACCCTGTCAGTCTGTCCGTCTGTCCGTCCGTCTGTTTGTCTGTCCATGTACGTTGTCATCGCATGTTCTAAACAGCTGCTTGGATTTTGATGAAATGTTACACAGTTGTAGTACGCCATCTGAAGATGTGCATGAAGTAATATGGTTGCTGTTCGAAATTTTGAAGGGGAGATAATTAGTCTTTGAATATTTTCTTGAAAAAGGGGGAGGCGAACCTTGTCAGCGCATGTTCTCCTAAACACCTG
>MJUU01036640.1:0-11831 GCA_002080025.1 Modiolus philippinarum | reverse complement strand
TCTCCACACAGCAAAAGACAATGACAAAGTACACATATCCAAAAGTCAGTCTCCACACAGCAAAAGACAATGACCAAGTACATATATCCAAAAGTCAGTCTCCACACAGCAAAAGACAATGACAAAGTACACATATCAAAAGTCAATTTCCACACAGCAAAAGACAATGACAAAGTACACATATCCAAAAGTCAATTTCCACACAGCAAAAGACAATGACAAAGTACACATATCCAAAAGTCAGTCTCCACACAGCAAAAGACAATGACAAAGTACACATATCCAAAAGTCAATTTCCGCACAGCAAAAGACAATGACAAAGTACACAAAACCAAAGGTTAATCTCCACACAAAAATTGGTATTTCTTATTTTTTTTTTATTTTTATAATTTTTTTTTTGATTTTTGGTCCCAAACTTCTTCAATTGAGTTATCTCCCCTTTCCTGAAAAACTGACAAATTTTCATATTTCATGATATAACTTTTTCAAAAGGTCCTTGACATATCCTTTTTATGTCTTTATGTTTAGGTTCTATATCAAATCAATAAATAAACAAAGTATGGAAAAAATGTTTATGTCTACTTATAGAAAAAATATGACAATTTATCCAATGTAACCAAATTACTGCTCGAAGCCAAGAGTTTGGTATGACAAAATCATTGTTGAAACCAAAGATAAGTTTGCACTAAATTGGAAGTTTAGTATGATAAGTTCATTAAGCAGAAGCCAAAAGCTTATGTTTGTTAAATCTTATTTTTGTTATGTCTTTATTAGTTATATGAGTTTCCACCTGATTTGTTTTTCTGTCTAATTATTTTTTATTACCCCCCATTGTCTACAGTGGCTGAAAATGTCAATGTGACCATGATACATATTGACTGTGTTGGTATGTGTCCTATGATACACAAACTTTATGGCACTAAACAAATTAAACTAGAATAATGACTGTCAAATTAATGTAATTCTTTCTTTTAATTGTAACATTTTTTTAAACTTTGGTTTCAAAACTTTCAATGTAGAATTCAAATAAGTGGTCTTTGATAGTTCAGGAAATTTACCAAATTTGGAATAAATATTTTTGAAATTTTATTAGGGAAAATGTCTTTTCTAATAAAAACAAATTCCAAAAGTATGGTTGTTGAGTAGAATTTAAACAAATAAGTGGTCTTTGACTCTTTCAGGAAATCTACCAAATTTTGAATCATGTATTTGGAAATCCAATTGTGAAAATTATTGCCCTAATGGAAACAAATCCTAAAAATATGGTTGCCAGTTAAAATACCAAAAAATAATTTGTCTTTGAGGCTTTCAGGATATTTACAAAAATTGGAATCACATTTTAAAGAATTTCGTTTTTCCAAATACTTGTAAAAAATATAAGATTATATGCTAAAATGTCCAAAAAGGTCAGTCTTTGACATTTTTTCCAAAATCTGTTTGCACATCTGCAGCATATATGCAACAAATCAATACCCTAAATCCAAAAATGTAGGAAGAGTTTGCGTTGCTTTAAAGTGTGACGGACGGATGGACTGACGGATGATGCAAATGAAAATATCCCTGAACTTTCTTTCTGAAGTGTTGGGATTAAAAGATATTACAACTTACCTCTATTTTATATACAGTTGTTATACCCCCTGCAAACAAGGTTTTTTGGGGGGGGGGGTATATAGGAATCACCCTGTCCGTCCATCTGTCTGTTTGTCCGTCTGTCTGTCTGTCAGTCCGTCTGTCTGTCTGTCCATCCAGGTACCTTGTCAGTGCATGTTCTCTTAAACCGCTGTTTGGATTTCGATGAAATGTTACACAGTTGTAGTACACCATCTGAATGTTATGGTTGCTGTCCAAAATTTTGAAGGGGAGATAATTTGTCTTTGAATATTTTCTGTGTAAAGGGGGAGGGGTGATCCTTGTCAGCGCATGTTCTCCTAAACCACTGCTTGGATTTTGATTAACTGTTGCACAGGTTTAGTACACAAGCTGAAGATGTGCATGAAGTAATATGGTTGCTTTCTGAAATTTTGAAGGGGGGATAATTCGTCTTTAAATTTATATCATTTTGTCCATACTTGTATTGTGTCAACATTTGTACTGTGTCCACAACTGTATTGGGTCCACACACGCTTAAATTTACACTTGCCATATTGATTCAGGGTGCAGTTAGCGGGGGTATACCTGTCTGCCATTGGGCGACAGCTCTAGTTTTTTTCCTTTTGTAAATTATCCTTAAATGAAATATAGGATATTTTGATTTTGATACGGCCTGTTTATTATACATCAAGCTTGCCCTGATGGGTCCATTTTTAACTGGTTAGGCTGTGTACAGTATAAAGATGCAGAAAGAAAGTGAACTGGAGTAGGTATATATATATAAATAAATTTGTAGTAAAAAGTGTGTCGGTATATAACGAGCATCAAAGGCTGACATAAATTGATATTATGTATATAAATTTGTAGTAGAATGTGTGTTAGCATCAAAGGTTGACATAAATTGATCTTTTTTTAGGTCACCTGGTAGTAGAGAAAGTCCCAGTAAAAGGATTGACAATAACAGAGTAGATGTAGGAACATTTAATACAAACACTGTACAGGACACGACAGAGGAATCTCCTGCGTTTGATTACAGATGATTATTTACATTGTCATTATAGCTTCATTTTATGTTTCTTAATTTCTCCTTTGTGGGAACACATCTGGAATTTACCACTCCTCATTGGGAGAACCTCCTTTGTGGGAACACATCTGGATTTTACCACTCCTCAATGGGAGAACTTAAGGTCTCTCATATAGGTGAAAATATCTTGAATGGGAATTCCCTTTGGAGAATTTTTTCTGAAGACAACTGTCTTTTAGGGCATACATTTCAATGTGATGCATCATTAGAAAGCACATCCCTATTTTAGACTATGTATGATTTTCAGAATGGCCAATTCTGAAAAATCCAGCCCAATTCTGTCTTCTTGCACATTTTACCTGAAAGGATATATAGTAAAAGTACTTTAAACAAAAATATTAAAGAAAGAAGTAAATAACATAAGGAATTTTCTAAGTAGGGTCACTGATTCAGTAAGTCACATTGATTTTTATTTTCAATCATTAAAAACCTGAGAGAAGTTTCAAGGATAACATTGATTTACAAATTAATGATATTTGTCAGTTTTCAGTGGTGGTCATCGATTTTATGGTAGTGGTCAACAGTTATATTTTGGTGGTTAAAAGTTGTATTATGTATGATGGTGATCAACAGTTGTATAATGGTGATCTACAGTTGTATGATGGCAATCTATAGTTGTATGATGGTGATCTACAGTTGTATGATGGTGATCAACAGTTGTATAATGGTGATCTACAGTTGTATGATGGCAATTTATAGTTGTATGATGGTGATCTACAGTTGTATGATGGTGATCAACAGTTGTATGATGGTGATCAACAGTTGTATGATGGCAATCTATAGTTGTATGATGGGGATCAACAGTTGTATAATGATGATCAACAGTTGTATAGCAGTAAAAAAAACAGTTGTATGATGATATATTGTTTCATTTGTGTTTTGTATCTTTGGATTCTGATGATATTGCTTAGCTCTTGCCATTTCAGAGCTTTTAGGGACTAAAGTAGCCAGAATCTCAGTACTACAAGAACTTCATATTTGTAGTTTTATGCCCCAAAGAATCGTAGATTCAAAGAGGATATAGTTTTTATTCCATCTTTTCCTTTTTGTTTGTTTATTTGTTTACAAAAAATCCTTTAACATTGACTATATCTTTTGAATGGTAAGTGCTAGCACTTTCATATTTTGTATGTGTTTTCTTGTGGCAAGACCTTTCAAACTGGTTCATTATATTGATCCTCATGACCTTGACCTTGCATGATACTGACATTTTGATAAAACTTTATCATTGGTATATCTTTTGAATTGTAAGTGACATGGCTCTCATATTTGGCAAGTGCAGCCTTGTGGCAAGACCTTTCAGTAGGAACCAGAATATTTGACCTTGACCTCAGCATATGATAATTATTTCTGAAAAGTTTAACATTGGGTATATCATTTGAATGGTAATTGATAGGGCTTTGATATTATACCCTCGCTACTTAGTAGTGGGGGTATACTGGTTTACCTCTGTCCGTCCGTCCGTCCGTAACCACACTTTTCTCAGCAACTACTTTACAGAATGAATTCATATTTTGGCAAAAGCTTCATCATGATGGTCCAAAGGGTATATATAGAATGGTCCAATGGGTATATATAGATTTCAAGGTTACTGCATAAGCACTTCCTGTTTGCGGAGACTACATAGTTTTTGTCTCGCCCGCGACGAAAGTCGCGAAAGCGAGACATAGGCGTGCAAAGTATGACGGCGACGGCGACGGCGAAGGCGAAGGCGACGGCGACGGCGGCGTAAACTCAAGTTTTAATACAGAAGCCATTGATGTAGGAACTTTATATTTGGTCCATATGTAGCTTACGGCAAACCCTATCTGTCGGACCCAAAATCATGTGACCTTGACCTATATTTCGCGGTCCAGTCTNTTTTTTATTGTTGTACAGCATATGGAATTTTTCGTCACAATTTTTTCTGAAACTGTTAGAGGGATTCAATTGTTGTTATGTACAGATCTTCCTTATGGTCCAATCTATCGTGTATTCCTATTTTAATGTTACTTCATAAGCACTTCCTGTTTGCCGAGACGACATTGTTTTTTATTGTTGTACAATATATGAAATTTTTCGTCACAATTTTTTCTGAAAATGTAAGTGGGATTCAATTGTTGTTTTGCACAGAGCTTCCTTATGGTCAAATCTATTGTGTTTCCCGATTTCAAGGTTAAGTCATAAGCACTTCCTGTTTGCCGAGACTTCATTTTTTTTTTATTGTTGTACAGCATATGGAATTTTTGTCAAAATTTTTTTCTGAAACTGTAAGAGGGATTGAATGGTTGTTATGCACAGATCTTCCTTATGGTCCAATTAATTTTGTATTCTGCTTTCAAGGTAATGCCTTAAGCACTTCCTGTTTGCCGAGACGACATTGTTTTTCATTGTTGTACAAGATATGGAATTTTTTCGTCACAATTTTTTCTGAAACTGTAAGTGGGATTAAGTCATAAGCACTTCCTGTTTGCCGAGACATCATTGTTTTTCATTGTTGTACAATATATGGAATTTTTCGTCACAATTTTTTTTCTGAAACTGTAAGTGGGACTCAATTGTTGTTTTGCACAGAGCTTCCTTATGGTCCAATCTATCGTGTATTCTGATTTTAAGGTTACGTCGTAAGCACTTCCTGTTTGCTGAGACGTAATTGTTTCTCATTGTTGTACAATATATGGAATTACCGTTACAATTTTTTCTTAAACTGTAAGTGGGATTCAATTGTTGTTTTGCACAGAGCTACCTTATTGTCCAATCTATCGTATATTCAGATTTCAAGGCTAAGTCATAAGCACTTCCTGTTTGCCGAGACATCATTGTTTTTCATTGTTGCACAATATATGGAATTTTTCATCACAATTTTTTCTGAAACTGTAAGTGGGATTCAATTGTTGTTTTGCACAGATCTTCCTTATGGTCCAATCTATTGTGTATTCTGATCTTAATATTACGTCATAAGCACTTCCTGTTTGCTGAGACGTCATTGTTTTTCATTGTTGTAAAATATATGGAATGTTTCGTCACAATTTTTTCTTAACCTGTAAGTGGGATTCAATTGTTGTTTTGCACAGTCCTTATGGTCAAATCTATGGTGTATTCCGATTTCAAGGTTAAGTCATAAGCACTTCCTGTTTGCGGAGACATCATTGTTTTTATACGACCGCAAAAATTTTTGCGGTCGTATATTGGTATGGTGCTGTCGTCGTCTTCGTCGTCGTCGTTGTCGTCGTCGTCATTGTCGTTGTCGTCGTCTGTAGACACTTTAGTTTATGGTCAATAACTTTAGTTCCAGTAGATCAATCCTTATGAAATTTTAACATAATGTTCTTTCGTACAAAAGGAAGGCTTGGCTCAGTTTTGGTAATTGTGGCCCCAACCGTTTTTAAAAAAGGGGCCAAAAGGGGTTAAATTGGGTGTTTTCACATGTTTGTTTGTAGAATCTTTATTATTAATCGGATTTTGATGGGGTTTCTTTCAGTGTGCTCCTGAGGAAATTTCCAATCTGGATTATGCCAANAGATTTCACGTGGGATTCAATTGTTGTTTTGCACAGAGCTTCCTTATGGTCAAATCTATCGTGTTTTCCGATTTCAAGGTTAAGTCCTAAGCACTTCCTGTTTGCCGAGAGGATTCAATTGTTTTTTTGCACAGAGCTTCCTGTTCCAATTTATAAAGTATTCAGAATTATTTGTCACAATTTCATTTCAAACCATAAGTTGGATTCAGTTGTTGTTTTGCACAGAGCTTCTTTATGGTCCAATCTAGATGTTGTGTACATGGATTTCAAGGCTATATTATAAGCACTTCCTGTTTGCTGATATGTCATAGTTCGTCATTGTTGTACAATATATGGCATTTTTCGTCACATTTTTATCTGAAACTGTAAGTAGGATTCAATTGTTATTATGCACAGATCTTCCTTATGGTCCAATCTATCGTGTATTCGGATTTCAAGGTTATGTTATAAACACTTTTTGTTTTCGGAGACGTCATTGTTTTCCATTGTTGTACAATTTATGGAATTTTTGTCACAATTTCTTTTGAAAACGTAAGGTAGATTCAGTCGTTGTGCAGACAGTTATGGTTGAACATGTTGGTTACTAGGATTATATCATTGTATTTATACTTGAATTGTGTCCACACTTGAACTGTGTCCACACCTGTATTGTGTCCATATACAATTAAATTTGCACTTGCCACATTGATTCAGGGTGCAATGAGAGGGGGTATATCAGGCTGCCATTCGGCGCCAGCTCTTGTTTTACATGTTTATTCCTTGTGACAAGACATTTTATACTGATACCAAAATATTTGACCCTTTGACCTTGATTTTGCGTGCGACTTTATTTGCTAACACTAAAGCTTAGTCTCAAACCTTATATAATCTGACATTATAAATCTAAAGAATTTGTACTGAAAAAGATATATACTTATATTATTTATTCAAACGGCCACCAAACTGCCACCAATCGATCCAAGTTACATTCCATCATAGGGAGAATATATCACTTGGAAATCATCAATGGGTATGATGAATTTTTATTTTCCATTTACAAACTTAATACAGGACTATTAAAGAATGACCTAGCTTTCCAAATTGTTCATTTTGGTTCGTTCAGTTCCCATCAGGAAATGTGGCTGTGACTTGGATCAATTGATGGCTGTTAATCGAGTTTCTTCTTTTAAAACTTGATTTCAATTTCATTTCAAACCATAAGTTGTTGTTTTTGCACAGAGCTTCCTTATGGTCCAATCAGTAAATAGCTGTTGTGTATATGGATTTCAAGGCTATATTATGAGCACTTCCTGTTCTGATCTTTATTCCGTAGTGCGACAGTGTTTTAGCAGCAGACTAGGCTCCTTGAGCTAGCCGGCAGTTTAGCGGGGAGCACTCCTCGACCCATCTTCCTAAATTACGTTTTGTCTTTTTCTTTCCTTCTCAAGATTGTGGTCTTGGAGTTAGTAGTCTACCTGTATTGGGTTTTATTTGTATGTTTTATTATACTATAGGAAAACAGGATAGAGAAAGGGGAGGTTTGGGTACCCATAAACCAGTTTAACCCTACTGCTAGCTCTTGCTAGTGCCGGTACCAAGTCCGGCTATCCCGAGTTCCTACCGTTGTCCATGTTTGTCTTTTGTCATTTTATTGTTTTTTTCGTGCGGTTCCCTGGTGGATTGTGGCATGTGATTGTGGTTTACGGCCATTGTAGATGTTTCCTGTTACCTTTCTTATATTAATTTGAACTTTAGGTATATCTTTTGAATGGCAAGTGATAGGGGTTTTGTATGTCATAGGTGTATGCCATGTGATTTGACTTTCTAGTTGATACCAGAATTAATAGATAAATATTAATTTCTCAGAAGCACATAAATTACTATTCATGATCAAGGTTTCCTCCTACTTGCTATTCTGGGGCACAAGTGTTCCACAAAACACATCTTTGTTTATTTTTATTTGGATTATTAAGTAGTTTGTTTTTCTGGACTTTTCTTGACATAAGTTTTCAATAGTATGTGTGTTGATTTTGTTTAGGTGTTGTCATTCCAATAAGGGACCAAAATCTGACCTCTGTAGAATCCTCCACTTTATAATATTCAAGAGTCCTGCAGCAATTTTCACCAAAAAAAATTATGAAAACATTTTTATCACAATTAAATAAGAAAAATTAACGACTAATTTTTATCGTAAAATTTTCATGGAAGAAGGTCAGCTTACATTTAAAATTTATTCAATTGTTGGCCATCTCAAATAAAATGTGTTATTTGGATTTGTAGGAGGACAAGTTAATTTGTGAGTTCTCATGAGTTGGCAGGTATATTGTGGGGGTTGAAAGGATGGAGTATGATCATGAATTGGCGGGGATTACCAGTTTGTTTTAGAGGGTCATAAATATGTTCAAGGGTTTTCATGGGATTGAGAGATATTTATATGGACTTGAGACTTAGAGGCATTTACAGGTGTTCTAAGGTGGGGGGGGGGTGGTTGAGTTTAAAGGTTTGTTTTGAAGAACGATGAATTGTATCCTTACGCCCTGGGATTAAGAGACCCTACATATACATTACAGGGTTTGGGGTACAGGTATGTTCTGGGGGGATGGGTGGCACTGGGGGTTACAGGTATGTTCTGGGGTGTATAGCTATTTATTGTAGATTTTATATGTTATGTTGTTTATAAGATGGGATCATATTTTAGTGTGTTGTTAATATATTGTTATATTTATTGAGGGACATCAAACTTGTACAATTTATTTTCAGTCAGAATTTCACATCTTATTTTGGAATAAACTTATATTTATGTAAAACCAAAAAGATTGATTAGAAACCAATAAAAGAATATATGTATTTCATTCACACTTTCACAACATTAGACTTTGTGTATAATAAGTGTATCATTACACACACTTTCACAACATTAGACTTTGTTTATAATAAGTGTATCATTACAGAGTTTGTATGTTTTGTTCAATTTTCCTGACAAGGGAACCATTCAACTACCTGATGTCACAAATAAGGTATTTTAACAACCTTCAAATGCAGGAAACATTTTCAAATTGTAGCTATTGTCAATTGTATATGACTTGCAAACTCTATTGTAGAAGTTGTTAAAAATCATGTTTTTGTTCTGTCTGAGATCATGTTCGAACCTGGTCTGGTTTTGTCTGTAGTCATAGTTTGAACCAGCAATGGTTCTGTCTGTGATAATGTATAAACCTGCTCTGGTTCTGGCGGTGATCATGTGTGAACCTGCCCTGGTTCTACCAGTGATCGTGTACGAACCAGCTATGGTTCGATTTGTGATCATGTATAAACCTGCTCTGGTTCTGGCTGTGATCATGTATGAACCAGCTTTGGTTCTATCTGTGATCATGTATGAACCTGCTGTGGCTCTATCTGTTATGATGTATAAACCGGCTTTGGTTCTATCTGTGATCATTTAGAAACCGGCTTTGGTTCTATCTGTGATCATTTAGAAACCAGCTTTGGTTCAATCTGTGATCATGTATGAACCTGCCATGGTTCAATCTGTGATCATGTATGAACCTGCCATGGTTCTATCTGTTATCATGTATTAGCCAGCTGTTGTTCAATCAACCTGCTCTTGTTCTGTTAGTAATCATGGTTTTAACAAGCTGTGGTTCTATCAGTTATCAAGCATAAGCTGCTCTGGATCTGTCTGTGATCATGGGTTGAACCTGCCTTGGTTTTGTCAGTGATCACGGTTTGAACTTGCCCTTGTTCTGTTGGTGATCTTGGTTTGATCCTGCTCTGGTTCTGTCAGTGATCATGGCTTGGAACTGCTCTCGTTCTGCTGGTGCCATGGTGTGGTGATATGTCTGTGTTATTTACTGTATAGTTAATACCCTAAATGTGTATTCATTTGTAAATAATGGAATACACCACAATAAATTCATACATTCATCAATATAGTCTTGTCTTGTATAACTGTTACCTCATGTGTACATTATGGCTGAATAAACTTTGACTGTTAAAAAAAATTTGAGTCATTATTAGACCAAAATAAAATTTTGCTTCCACCTGCCGTTGGGTGTAGGGTTTCCTCACCGTTCATTTAAGATCTTATGGTGGCTTTGAGTTGTTATTACTCCCCTTTGGGTCATTGTCTCTTTGACACATTCCCCGTTTCCCTTTTTTTCCTATAAATGGAAGTTCCAGTTGACCAATCCTACAATTTTTAAAACAATGTTCCTTGGACCAAAAATATGCCTAGGATAGGTTTTGGGAATGATAGCCCAGTATATTTGATTTTGTTTGGCTGTAAAATATCATTATGAACCATGGTTTTCTTTCGTTTTGCTCCTTGAAAAATTCCCAAGCTCTAGGATGTCCATGGATGTTAATTTCCCTTAACTGCGCCAAAATTTTGTAGCCAAGATGATCTTTTGCCATCACTTCGCATCCATCTTCCGTCCATCTGTCATCTGTCTTAAACTTTTCATTCAAAGAGCATCTCCTGTGAAACCACTTGGAGAATTGGAGCTAAACTTGGTCACAATAGTTCTAGGGTGGTCCACTTTTAAATTGTATCCGGAAAGTCTGTACTTCATCCAAGATGGCTGCCAGCAGGGAACATAGCTTTAAAATGGACTCTATGGAAAAGACATTCAAAGATCTTCTCAGAAACTACCAGTCCAATTATATCTAGATTTAGTCTAAATGGTCCCTAGGCACAGACCATCTTGGATGAAGTACGGACCTGCTGGATACCTTTCTTGGAAGGGACCATCTAAGGCACTAACCATTTGATTTTCATCCAAGATGGCTGTCAGCAGGGAACATAGTTTTAACATTGGACCCAGTGGAAAAGACATTCAAAGATCTTCTCAGAAATTACATTTCCAGTTGTAAACCAAACCTAGTCACAATGGTCCTTAGATTGTTTCTTTCAAAAAAGCATATGGTATAGACTGCAGATTGTGTTGGTGAAGCTATGTGGAGAACAAGAAATAAACAAGAAAATAATTATCTAGATCAGGGAGACCCAAGTCAGAAACAAAGTTGAAGAAGACAAAATGTTAGGAAAACTGTTGAAGATGACTCATACTAGTATGATTAAGATGACTATTTTGAGGGCCAATCTGTTAAGCATGTTGCAAAGATAGTAAAAGTAAAAGCTGACTAAAGTGACATTGAAAAAAAACTTAAGATTCATTTGGGAGATAAACCAGAAAGTGAAGCTGGTGTAAACATCTTGGAGGAATCACTTTTCGTATTTAAGGAAATTATCAAGAAACAAACTTAAATTGGAGAAAAGTAAGTAAGTAAGTAAGCTTTATTTTAAAGTGGCACAGATATTTACAAAAAAACTAAGGTAACATGAGCTCAGTAGAGCTCTGACTGATATTTGTAAAACAAAACAAGTAACATTTACATGTAAACAACATAGACATAGCACATTGATTAAAATGAAGCACACATGCAAAGTCAAGCATAAAATCAAATACAATCACAAAGACAGTGGACAAGTACGTCCACAAAATAAAATTCTACATATAGGTATCACTCACACACACACACACATAAGATATTATAAAAGTTTTTAAGACTACTAACTATCAAATCATCAAAGAACAAGAATAAACTAGATTTGCAATTGCAAGCAATAGTTGATGTCGCCCCTGGCAGCCAATTCGATGCTTCCATCTTGTTCGCAGC